>JAHSPW020000015.1:16360239-16585239 GCA_019985065.2 Arctostaphylos glauca | reverse complement strand
TGACTTTGTCCCCCTTCTCCTTCTAGTCACTTTCTTCCTCAATTTTCTCCTCTCCGCTCACTCTCTTCTTCTTCTGGTTCATCTTCCGAGATGTACGGGCGCCTTGTCTGAGCTGCCACGTGGTTCATGGTTAATTTTTCTCCTCAATATCTTCCGTGTCTTCTTGATTTCAGACTGACGACAGAAAATCTTCTTCATCTTTTTCCACATTTTCCCCTTGAAGTATTTCGGAGTCGGAGAGAGAGAGAATTGTAAATTTTTTTTTTTTTGAACTAGAGAGTGAAAGTCGGGCTTGAAAAGTGAAAGGACATCATTTGGTTTTATGTGATTTGAGAATTTCTTTTCGAAAACCAATCTCTCTATGGATTGAGAAATAGTCTCTATTGATAGAGAAGTAGTCTCTATCAATAGAAGAATGAACTGTCCAACTTTTACATTTTCTCTATCAATAGGAAAGTCTCCTTTATCAATAGAGAAGTGAACTGTCTGAAATTTCTTCTTTTGCCCAACTTCTTCATATTTTTGACCCCTCTTCTTTCCATCACCCATCCAAACACTCTCATAACACCTCCCAACATCCGATTTCCTAATTGTTTCATGAAAATTGGATGACTCGGACTGGGTTCAAAATTTGGATTATGGGACACTTGTGTGGTTCAATCATGCAAAGATAGCCTAATTTCTTTTTCTCCGTACATAATGGATTCCAAATTGATGCATGCAAGATGTTAAGCATGATATGAGCATGCCATGGATTTCATATGAAGATCGAGTGCGAAAGAATGTGCGGGATGCTTTTCAAATTAAATCTCCACTCTATATGATCAAATCACCCAATTACACATTTAGCTCAAAGTGTTCCAAATAGTTCATGTTTATGTGTGTGAATTGACTTTGTTGCTCAATGACTAATACATCGCATGCATGCCTCTTGCACATATCCAAATTATCAAGCATAAGCTTCAACTCTACTTTCATGGGAAATGAAACAAAATTTGAAAAAAATTGGGACTAAAATGACTCAATTAACACTAAAATTGGACTAACCCCTCTCCCAACTTGAAAATTGCATTGTCCTCAATGCAAGAAGACAACGCACCATTAAGCATAAAAGAGGGACGAACATACCTGCGAGGTGGAATGTCAACCACCATATACCTCGACCAAGTTTGAGGATTTCTCGTCACGTGCACTGTTTGTCATTGGGAGGGCTTCCAAGGTATACTCTTTCGGCTCCAACTTGTGGACCATAGCTAGTCACATAGGATCATTGCCGGAGCTTTGTTGGACTAACAACCGTAGCACATAGCTACATCCATGACTTTGGGCTCTTGAATGCCGCAATCACCCCATACTTAGACCCAAACTACCAAGGTTGATGTGGTAGCGTGTACACCTTGCGAAGACTGAACCACCAACTACCTACTAAGAGCAAACATAACTTCATGGAACACAAAATTTCATTAGCGGGTTAGTCCAAAAATGACAATAATGAAAATAAGCAATAAATCCATCAACTTCTTCACGCGAAGGACACGAGTACTACTTTTCTTCCTTGCCGAAGGCTGTGTTTCCCTATTGTTGGAAGGACAGTATGCGTGGGGTTCAACAATATCTTGAGAAGCAGCGCCATCATCTAATAGGCTACCACTCCCTTTGGAGGGGGTCCCCCCAAATTCTTTACCCCTTCATTCCGCTTTGAAGCAATCTCCACGGAACTTGATACTAAAGCCGAAAAGGTTCAGACAGATTTCCCATTGTCCACGCGCCTGCCGTCAGACCCAACCTCAAGGTACTACATACGTAGCTTGACAAGGTGGCTATACCAGACCATCTGATGCCGTTCGAGCATGGCAAACACTGGAGGTATCACATACTCCATGGATTTATAGTCTCCTAGACTTCAATTAAAGCTCACGGAACAACAATTTGGTCACCCAAACAGTCTAGGCCCAATATTTTCAATGGAAATGTTCCGGATGGATCAGGAACATATGGTTGCGCTTGGTCTACCAAAGAGACCACAATGTGATTATAATCGATTTGGCCATTTTTCCTCTCCAAAATATGATCGGTAAAGCGCGGGGGAAAATGGTCATTTCTAAAGTGCCAACTCATAGCCTGGTGGTGCTGGTCTGAGAGTCCCAAAAGTTTACTCTCCTGTTGACTCTTTTGAATGGGTAGAATCACAACAAGAGAATACTCAGTATTATCAGGGGGATCGGTTTCCACTTGCTTAGAAAAAATCTGAATTTCTAAAGGTACAGATTGGTCAATGGACAGATAAGTTTGCGGTTTGTCCGGAGGTGACTTGTCAACAATGGGTACCCAACTTTCTATTCCCATAGCTTTGTCATTTACGAGTGAGGACAAGCACTCGAGCTCAGGTGAATCTAAAAATGTGGTCTCTTCAACAGTGAGACCAATTTCAAGAGGATCGGGGAATACATGAGAGTTCCCTTGTTCTTTGTCTAAGGTATCATGAATGTGGTTCACACCACGAAACTCATCATCATCCCCGTTTTGCCTCTCAACATTGAAGATATTGTTCAAATTGGTCAATTGGGAGTGGATGTCACCAAAGGCTTGCCTATTTTGCTCAATAATTTTTGAATGCCCTTGTAGGAACATCTGCAATGTGTCCTCTAAACTCTGCTCATTAGATGGTTGAGATGCATTGGAATCTACAACAGGTTTTTGGAAAACATATTGTGGTGAATTGTTAGGTGGGTACCATAATGATTCCTGCCATTGAGAATAATAGCCCTGGATTTCGAAATTGGATGGGCATAAATATTCTCTCATGGTTCGTGCAAATGGGACATTATTGACCTCCGGTTGGGTAGCCATTGTGGTGTTAGGGGGATTGTTTGTGTGAATGAGTCTATGCGTAGCGTGTCGAGTGTAAACACTCATACACCAAAGATAACCTCCTAACAATTGAGTGTGAGTTCAAAAAGAAATAAAAAAATTTGCGAATTGCACGTTCCTTTGGCTTGCGTTACACCTTAGGTTTACCAATATGGGTAGGTTAAAGGTTTCCGCCAAAGAAACTTGCACTTTGCAAAATCTGCGATTCCTCTAAATCAACTATTCAATTCCCCGGCAACGGCGCCAAAAACATGACCGGACCGGCAAAGTGCGTGTCGTTAGGGGTGCCGGCCTCGAAGTCAGTGGTTTAATTTCATAAAACTGGACTTTCCTCAAAATATGTAAAAAAAAAAGAGTATATGGATAGTCCGGAGTATCGATCCACAGGGAAAAGAACGTTGTAATCAGAGAATACGCAAATTGGTGTTTTCGACGTTTCGGACGTCAACCTCAAAGTTTTGTTTGGTGCGGTTAGCAATTATATCAACTAAGTGGAGGATTAAAACTAGATTAAGGAGTGTGGTTAAGTCCTAAAGTGTGGTCTATTCAAATCTTCCGTTGGTCTATTTCTTCTCTTTATAACTCAATCTAGCCCCCGGTCCCGGGTTTTAGATCGGAAAATTCTTCAATGAAAATCAGGATTTTAATTCTTAAAATGGTTTTGACGGATCTTTCAAGTTCAAGGAAAAAGGATTAAAAGATGAAGGACATCGATTCAAGTATTAGATATACCAACTCTAAGGATGGCTATAACTAAGCAAGAACTTAACACTTCATTTTTATTTCAATATGAAAAACTTAGAAAGATCCATCAATGGCATTAACAAATATGGAGAAGATATAGACCAACATGGGTTTGAAATCAACTTTACATTTAGACTTAACCCACACTAATTTAACCACTCATATTTTAACATGAACATGGTAGAAGTGATAGAAAACATCATTAAACAAACTTATCTAAAGACAATAAGCAGGAAATAAACAAAACTCTAATAGAATCAGATTTTAAAGGAAGTAGAACAATACTAAATGGAAAAAAAACAAGTAAAACTTACTAACACTTAAGTGCTTCCAAGAGAATACAAAGATTCATAAGGGGAAGAACACTCAAGGAATCAAAACTTACTTAAAACTTGAAGAACAATGAAGAACAAGCATAAAAAGCAAAAAGGGAGGCAAAAAGCTCTCAACTCTCTCTAAAAACTGATAAAATGGCTAAGTGTGTTCAATGTGTATGTGTGCGTCCCTTTAGCCAAAAATACAACCTAAAATAAAAATATCCTAACAAACCTAGGTGAAAATACCATTCTACCCTCCACAATGGCAATTGAAGAAGCTTCTTATTCCCTGATTTGGCCAGAAATCGAGATAAAGTCGGCCCCACAAAATCTGCCGATTTTGGGTCTCTACCGATTGGAGTGAATCTCTACCGGTAGAGAACCCTACTGTCTTTTTCTGGTTCCTTCTCTCTACCGATAGGACTGAACCTCTACCGATAGAGAACCCTACTGACTTTTTCTAGATTCTTCTCTCTACCGATAGGACTGACCCTCTACCGGTAGAGAACTCTTTTGACTTTTTTTAGTTCTTCTTCTACCGATAGAGACTGATCTTCTACCGGTAGAGCCTCTTTGAGTGGCCTTGATTTCTCCTTCTCTACCGATAGGACTTGATTCTCTACCGGTGGAGAAACCTTCTGGGTTAATTTTCTTGGGCTCTTCACTTTCCACTCCAACTTCACTTCCGTCATTCCCAGGCCTTTTCTTGGCTCTCAAACAAAGCCGTAATTGGTCCGAGCCTTTGGTTCGTACTTAGGCTTTACAACACTCTTTTAGCGCTCGGAAACCTGCAAAGAGTACAAAGACAACTACGCGTGCAACATTAACTAAATAAACACATTTGCCTACGCATAATTGCCAAAATGAGTATATTGAGCCACGTTATTATGCAATATAGTGCGCTCATCAGTCAGCATGTCAACCAGCGGATACACCAGTAGAAGAAAGATTGAAGTTATGTGTTGAGACTAATCAGGTGCCTGTTGATAAAGGGAGATATCAGAGGTTGGTTGGAAGATTGATGTACTTAGCCCATACAAGGCCAGACCTTGCCTATGCATTGAGTATTGTCAGTCAGTTCATGCATAATCCTGGAGAACAACATATGAATGCAGTTATGCGCATTTTGAGGTATCTGAAGTCTGCTCCTAGAAAGGTCATTTTGTTCACTAAAAATGTAGATTGTCAAAGCGTGGATGCATATACTGATGCTGACTGGGCTGGAGCAATAGATGACAGACGATCTACTTCAGGATACTTCACCTTTGTAAGTGGTAATCTCGTTACGTGGAGAAGCAAGAAGCAGAATGTTGTTGCACGTTCAAGCGCAGAGGCTGAATTTAGAGGTATGGCACTTGGAATGTGTGAAGCATTGTGGCTAAGACTTCTCTTGATGGATTTGGGCTATCCGCCTAGGCAACCGGTTCGACTTTATTGTGACAATAAAGCAGCATGTGATATTGCTCATAATCCGGTACAACATGATCGTACAAAGCATGTGGAGGTAGACAGATTCTTTATTAAGGAGAAATTGGATGAGAAAATTGTAGAGTTGCCTCAGATTCGATCAGAAGATCAGTTGGCCGATATCCTCACCAAAGCAGTTTCAAGTCGAGTGTTCTTAAATTTTTTGGGCAAGTTGGCATGTGTGACATCTATGCACCAACTTGAGGGGGAGTATTGCGATATTTTGTTGTAATTATTTCCTATTGTAAGATAATATTCTTTCCTAGTTTAGAGATATTATTTTGTTAAAGATGATTCTTATGTATCCTAGTTAGTTTATGATATGTATCCTAGTTAGTTTAGGATTAGGATTATATATCCTAATCTCTATCTCTATCTCTATCTCCATCTCTATCTCCATCTCTATAAATATGTACATGTGCAGATCCTTTCCCAATGAGTAATGTTACGGATATAGATCTTATGGATACAAATCGGACACAAATATGTCTTGCACCTTCGGATGCACGTAGAGCCCTTAAATTATCAAGGGTCCCATGTACATTTGACGGTAACAGACATATCTGTGTCCGATCTGTGTGCACAGACCTGTGCACACAGACTTTTTCTTTCCCAATTATTTTCCTCATTTTCCAACCGTAAAAAATAATTCTCTTTTTATTTAATTTTTTATCTCATTTTAACTAAAAAAACGTGTGAACAGTCTTGTGAAATATACAATCTGGTTTATTATCCCAATTCCCATGAATGCCATTTGTTTTAATGTCCATCCTGAATTTTTTATGTTTTCCAATCCTTCCTGAAGATTTATGTGAAAATGAAACGTGCCTTTCAAGTCTTGGCCAACTTTGGCGTTCTCTCTCATTCACACTAAATGCAAGTAACAGTTTGGAATGTCCGGCCACTACCACCTCCCTCCCCCCTTCACACCTTCCTCACTCTCTATATCTTCTCACCTTTTTCTCTTTTAAATCAAAAAAAAAAAAAGCCCATTTCTTCCCCTCCGACTCAATTGTGCACAATACATGTGAAAATGAAAACAAACGCATACGCCAGTATGCAGTATATGCTCTAATGGTGCCTTCTACTCAAGAAATTCTGTTCCTTTTAAGAATTAACCCCTTTCCACCTCCTATATTACCCCTCTCTCTCTCTCTCTCTCTCTCTCTCTCTCTAATGTGAGCTCCAGATATGGATTCCCGAGGAGTTATGTCAATTGGGATGCCTCTGTTTCTTGTGCTTAGCTTTGTAGCTCATGGAAAAACAATTCCAACCACCCTTGAAGGACCCTTCAAGCCTGTGACTGTTTCACTTGACAATAGCTTCCGCGGAGGAGCAACAGATTTGCCGGACAACGATCCCCGGGTGCAGAGGACGGTTCATGGGTTTGAGCCTGAGCAAATATCTGTTTCTCTCTCCTCAACTTATGATTCGGTTTGGATTTCTTGGATAACTGGTATGTTCGTTTCAATTTAATTCATAAACTAATCTTATATCTTCTTCCTTTTATTAAAGTTCATGATTTAAAGGTAGAAGATAATGGAACTGGATTGGGTTTTAGGTTTATCAGTTACTAAATGTTACTCCCTCCGTCCCAATTTGTTTGTCCATTTTAAAAATTCCAACTTATTAAGGGAACATAATCATTACTCTTAAAAGTTTTAACTTTCCAAAAATACCCTTAACTTTCTAAGCATTAAATGAGAGTGCACATTTTTCAAAATGTGATTTTTAGAAAAAGAAAGGACATTAAGGTAATTTTCACAAGTCAACTTTAAAAATGGACAAACATTTTGGCACATGTAAAAGTCAAAAAGTGGACAAACAAACCGGGACGGAGGGAGTATTGATTGTGGGTTGCTCTTTTTTGTTGAAAAATACGAAGTTTCTTTTACAAATAATTAAAAACTAAAACAAGATGAGTGATTCCTACAATGTATCAGCTAATTCATGTGAACTGAATGTAATTAACGCTTGGAACGCTTGGTCCCTGTGGCCAGAAAATATTTTCGGAAGAAACTTTTTTTATAGATCAATTGACAAAAATATCTCTACACATGAAAAAAAAAAAAAAAACATGCGTAAATATCTAAAATACCACTCATTACAAAAAGTCTATACAATTTTGTGCACATATCCGAACATTCAAATTCATTATATGCACATGGAGCTCATACCACACGGAGCTCATACCACACGCATGTAAATATCTAAAATACTACTCCTTACAAAAAGACGAATGCTGGCTGTAATGAATATTTGTTATAGAAATTGCTTATATTTGTTTGTAGATAGGCCTCAATGAACTGTGAAACCATAATGTTGATTTATTCGTTGCCCGATAGATGAAAGTTCTCTGTTGGGATGGTCTAAATTGTTGTTCATATTCACGAACTTGGTTGATATGGAATGAAGCTGCTACTATATCAACGAAATTATGGAACATCCAAATCTGAAAACACAACAGCTTGATCTATCCTAATTGATGTGCTGGTGTTCATAGGACATCATATTCCAAATTATTCGAGAAAATGAGATTAAGTTGCATATGCAGGGGAATACCAAATCGGCAGCAACATTAAACCGTTTAACCCTGATACAATAGCAAGTGTTGTTCAATATGGGAGGATAAAATTTGCATTGACTCGTCAAGCAACTGGCCGTTCCCTCATTTACACCCAACTTTATCCTTTTGAAGGCCTTCAGAATTACACCTCTGGGATCATACACCACGTCCTTCTCACGGGTATTACATCCACTTCTCTAATTCCCCCGTTTTAATATTCTTCAATCAAAATTTCGCCTTCATTTCTCATGTTTAATTGGCACATAGGATTGTTAAACAATTCTTTCCGTAAATTACTTGTTTCGAACTTTCTAAACTGAAATACACACTTTATGTGGAAGAGCATGTATATTTAACGTAACTGTTACCAGTTACCACATGATTAATGTTAGTTGATGTTTGTGTCCAAAGTGCCAACTCTAAAAGACTTAACTGTGTCTACAACATTCCGGAAGTTACTGCAATCGATGTTGGTTTGAAATTCTTCTCATTTAATTCAGTTACTTTTGATTTATGCAAAATGCCCTCGGACTATGAGTAGTGCATCCCAAACAAAGTATTCCCAAGTTAATGTTTATTTGTTTTTTTGGAATCAGTTTTCGAGAGCACTTTTTTAATAAATTTGTGGCCGTTATGGAACTTGCTTTCAAGGTAATTCTTTGAAACAAAATCCATGTTTAAGAAAGTACCAAATACATTCTTCCTTATCTTTGCTATCCAAAGATGAGAGATGCAGATCAAAATGAATGCAAAAAGAGGAATTTGAACCCAAAACCTCCCCTCAACTTGCACTCATGTACTACAACAAATCATCACTTGTCCCAGAATCTTAAGGATTTGGGAAACTAGGCATCTCCAAAAGATGCACATATTGCGCCATTGATGTACAAAGCACTTATGAGTCCATTTACCTGTATTTCTGCTTTGATGGAAGTTATGCAATAACACAAACTCAGAACTATGACTATCTTATATTTAATGGTGAATTATAACGCAAAATGTAAGGAATAATATAGCACAGACATTTATCCAAACATCCGTTTTTCAACTAACTTCTTCAGCAAAAACAGACAGTGCTACGAAAATTAACTAATGGAAAGAAAGAACAAAAGTATGTACTACTTGATTAATTATTAGCTTTTATTGGAGTGTCAAGACTTCGATACTTCACAATTTTGAGGTTCTTCGCTTTGTTTCTTCAGGTTTGCAGCATGATACAGTATACTTCTATAAGTGTGGAGATCCTTCTATACCGGCAATGAGCAATGTGTCCTATTTCAAGACAATGCCTGTTTCCAGTCCAAAGAGTTATCCAAATAGGATAGCAGTGGTGGGAGACACGGGTCTTACATACAATACTACTTCAACAATCAGCCATTTGATGAGCAACAGTCCTGATCTTGTTCTATTAGTCGGGGATGTTACTTATGCTAACTTGTATCTTACAAATGGTACTGGATCAGACTGTTACTCTTGTTCATTTGCAAACAGTCCCATTCATGAGACGTATCAGCCTCGTTGGGATTATTGGGGCAGGTAACATGCCAGCATGTCATTGTCAGTGTCTTCTCAATTTTCTTCTTTCTATTTATTTGGTGCCACCAATCTGTCAAGAATCTCTTGATGGGCGATAAGATCAAACAGAATAGGCTGCTGAAAAATAAAAGTACCTAGATCACCTTTTGTTTAGAAAACTGACAATACATTAAGAAGTTATTGAACCATACTAACAAGAACTTGGGATCAAATTACCCAAAAAAAGAAAAAGAAAAAAGAGAACTTGGGATCCCTCATATATTACTAGAGAACTATGCAATACAGTTCAGAACTATATATGTTACCTGGTATGAGTACCGGTGCGTGCATGTTTCCGTTAAGGTGTCAGACCTTTCGGAAATTTAATCTTGAGATGTTAGGATTTGTGTCGAAAAGTTCAGCATGTTACGCAGACACATCCTGAAACTTATTTGTATTGTAATCAAACAATATTCTTAGATAATAAAAAGTTTTATGTCATTTACGTAGTTGAATCCAAAAGGGTTAAGAAGCTATGGAATTTTATGTCCCATCCTCGTGTAAGGCTAAAAATATTTATCCTCTAGTTAATGTGCCCCTATTTTCATCAAATATATACCATAAGAAATAGAGGATGCAAGTGTAGAGTGAATACAGGTGTCAATCATATTCAGCAACCTTACCCTTGCCATATACATCAGACATGGGCATTGTTGGGAAAATGACATAGTCCAGACAATGGTTTTGAAGATTTCAAACTGTTCTGGGCATAATATCATGTGAACGATACTGCTTAGTTGTTAGGATGCACATGGTTATGCAAAACTACATATCTTTTCTAGCTAATGTAAGCCGTGAAGAAACACAAGTACCAGAACCAACTATGATATGATACATAGTTGTACTTACTTTAGGGTTCTTTGAGTCCTTTTAAGCCCTTTTGAAATTGTAATATTTCTTTTTTCTGCAATTCAGTTGCAATGTACACTACAGATGAGATAAGTTCATTTCAGATTTATGCAGCCTCTGGTGTCCAAAGTTCCAATAATGGTGGTAGAAGGGAACCATGAACTAGAACTACAAGCTGGAAATGTGACCTTTGCTGCTTACAGTTCTCGATTTGCATTCCCATCTGAGGAAAGTGATTCTCTATCCACATTCTATTATTCTTTCAATGCTGGGGGCATACATTTCATAATGCTTGGGGCCTACATTGATTATAATAAATCAGGTAAATGTAAATAAAAGTTCAACCTCCTTCCGTTTGTTTACCAGTACATTTTATGTATACCATCCATCGCTTATATGTTCTATTTTAAGCAACTGCTTTTAAGGATTGTTTTACGACCATTTATTTCATTTAATACAAGACAGTTGGTGCTAAATGCTTCAATCTGGAGTTTAAATCCAACTTGCATTCTAAGACATATTTACATGTAGGACATTGGAGGTATTCTTGACTTCTCATGATACCATTACAAACTCATTCGTTCATTTACTACCTTGGAGTCAATCTAGTAAACAAATTTAGAAGTACACATTTTTCTTGTACAATAAATTTTATTCGGTAGAGGTTCACTTGATTTTATTCGACTTGTGGATAATGAAAATTCAAATTACACCAACAAGAGAGTCATGGCTCAGATGAGTGTAACTTGTGTTCAAATTCAAACCTAAAACTCTCCCGAATCCCACCACAGGGGATCAATATAAATGGTTGGAGAGAGACCTTGCTAAAGTTGACAGAAAAGTGACTCCATGGTTGGTAGCTACGTGGCATCCACCTTGGTATAGCACCTACAAGGCACATTACAGAGAGGCAGAGTGCATGAAGGTAGCAATGGAAGAACTTCTCTACAAATACAGTGTCGACTTAGTCTTCAATGGACATGTAAGTGCTTAATTTCATGAGTACTGTTTGTTTATTGTAGCCTTTTTTAGCGCTCTACGATTCTAATGCGATGAATGTGAGCAAAAGAAGTTGAAGAGAAATTCTTGCACCCATTTTTAAGATCTTTAACAACCTGCAGTTCTTTTGAAGGTGACTGACCTCTTACTCAAACAATAGCAAACATTGCAGCTTCAAACTCCTTCTAGCAAGAAACTTTGAAGTCATAAAATTTTATTTTCTTTATTCACCCATATAGTTTGCCTACTTCGTTGCACTGAAGAAACTCATTGTTGGCTCTTGCCTTAATGAACCTTCCTTTTTGTCCCTGTTCGAAGTTAACACTAGACTGTCCATCTGATTAAGTCTCTTTGCTTAAACTATTACCTTCAAGTTGAAACAGTTGAAGGTGTTCCTCCTGGTCTTCGATGGCTTACCAAATAATGATTAAAGGGTTAGATGTTGAATGAAACTTAACTGGTGAAATAAAAATCCTATTTATTCTATCTTCTTGTCACTGTAACTTTAGAATACCACTTGTGGTTTTCCCTGAGGTCCAGTTGATTCATGCTCAAGAAGCTGCTACATTAGCAGCGCATAAACTACGATCCTCAAATCAAGCTTTGGGAAGCCTTGTTTATCTGGGGCTTCTTGCCTCAGGAGTTGTAAGAGTGAATGAAGGACCATTCCATCGATAACCACTCATACTTAATTACTTCAGAGTTTGACCTAACCTTGTGCAACTTATTGATAAATCATATCTATCTTTTTTTAAAACCAAAAGAAGATAAATTACCTGCAATATTTTTGTTTCTTTAACACATTTGTACCATGGCTAAGATTGTAAAATAGGGCCATCTTTTGTAGAAGCAATTTAGTGAATAGATCATACATACCTTAGTTATACTAGAGGCTTCTGTTCTAGTTCCAGGGTTGTGAGAGGTTTATGTCTTTCTTGCCTGCTTTGGAATTTGATCTTGGTCTATTTGAGATTGTTCCTTTTAACTAATTTGAATAACAAAGAACACCACTTCTTCGCGCAAGTCAGAAGAGGCTACGGGATTTGTAGCCCTATGAGTTGTTCGGACCTTGTGTTCATGATATCTACAACCTTTTGTTTTGAATCTTCTGTATGTGAACAACAAAGATAGATTGAAGGTACGCTCGCTTGCTGTCTTATTCTCTATCGCGAAGATAGTATTCCGTCATTATAATTAGAAGACATGCTACCAAATACTAACTTTTAAGATATGCTGTGTAGTCAAACTGGACCTTCCAGAATTTTTTTGTTTTGAACTTGCAATATCACTCTATCTAGAGTTTGAACTCCAAATTTGATGACTTAAATTCTGTATCTTGATCAGACATCCACATCACTTGAGTTACTATATATAAGGTCCTGCTTGAACTATTACCTTATGGTGATATGTAATTGCTGCTTTCTTTATAGTAGTAGTGATAGTGACAACAGTGATAGCTAGAGCCAAGGCAAAATAATAACATACATAAAAGAAGACAAGCAGTGTATATACAATTTTCATATCTTGCGGGTTCTTTTTTTTTTTGTTTTGCATTTGCACAGATGTTTAGAGTTGAAAATGGTTCTGACTGAACAAGATCAACAGGTTCATGCATATGAGAGGTCCAACAGAGTTTATAACTATACCTTGGATCCATGTGGTCCTATTTATATCACAGTTGGTGATGGTGGTAACCGAGAGAAGATGGCGATCCCTCATGCCGATGAACCGGGTAATTGTCCTGACCCATCCACCACACCAGATTCTATGGGTGGGTTCTGTGCAAACAATTTTACTTCAGGCCCAGCAGCTGGTAAGTTCTGTTGGGACAGACAGCCTGATTATAGTGCACTCCGAGAAACTAGCTTTGGCCATGGGATTCTAGAGGTACCCATCTTTCTTTCGAATGCACTTCATTTGTATTCATTCTTATCGCAATTTACTTGAGTACAATGAAGTATAAACAATCTTGATAAAACATTGAAAATATATCATTGATTAGACCAATTCAAGTATGTACAAATAAAAGGAGAAATCCTTCTCCACACAGGCTGCCATGATACAAAAGATGTAGACAATTGAACAAAACAATTCATAGGTCAAATCATTATCTTGCAATCACGCTATCAAATATTGTGTCTCAGCCAAAAATAAAAAGACAGAACAACACAGCTTTGCTACAGGCACCAAGAAGTTTGGATGCACCAAGCAAGAAACAAGGGAACTGGGTAACCTTGTTAGTTCAGCTCCCCAATGGCCTGCCATTTCTTTTGCAAAAGTTTATTTTGCCAAGAGTTTTTGAAAAATGTACCAAAAGTCCAAAACTTTGTCGGAAAACTACTTTGCCATTCTTAGGCCAAATTTCACTCAAGAAATGGTGAAAGCCATTTTCTTGCCACATCTTAATAAGTGTAAGTGTTATTTTGGAGCCTCCAGCTATATAGGTCGGTCAAATCCCATGGCACTTTGACATGGAGACCACACAGCCCTTGTTAGTAACTCAAAAAGGACTAAAAAATAAAATACAAATAAACTAAACATTGTGGGGGACTTGCATTAGACAAGCGAAACACAAATATTACTGCAAAGAGAAAAATACTTCAGCTTGTAGAGTTCCCCTAGCCAAACCCGTTTCCTTTCAGAATGAGTGATTGTAAAAAGGCTTTCATGGAGAGGCTGAAATCTCAACTTTGGAGCATTGACATATTTTTCCAGAAAATGTCTTAGCATGTACTAGCATCACTCTGGACAAGAAATTTGTAAGTGATTGAATCAAGTTTTAGTAACTTTTAATTTAACTGTTACATTTCGGTGGCTTAACGTCTCAGATATTGGGGTACTGGACTATTGTTCTGCCTTCTTACATGGCTAACTCTTTCAGTGCCACAATTTGAAACAGTCAATGTTTTGTGACAGGTGAAGAATGAAACACACGCTCTATGGTCATGGTACCGGAATCAGGACATGTACGACATGGCGGGAGATCAAATCTACATTGTAAGGCAACCTGATAGGTGCCCAGTAGAATGAAAAGCCGTCAATTTAATCTTAGAGGAAAATAGAAATGGACCAAATTATTCAACCATGGAATTTTCTTTAGACTGTCAGACCAAGGAAAACCCAGAAGCAGTTTCCAATGCTTGTACTGTGTAAATATTTCTGAACAGTGTGTATGAAGCTCACCCCATGTGTGATAATGTGTGATTATGTGTAGTTGTAGATTTTTTTATATAATTAGCGTTTGAGTTGTGTCAAACATTATGGAAAAACTCCAACCAAACTGAGTGCTCCCTTATCTGGAGAATATGTTCTTTGGAAATGAAAATAGGCGGTGTCTTCTGTAAAACAAGACATAAGATAAACACTTTGAGGCCGGTAAGTCATCAAAAAGTCTACTAATGGTGTCCATGTACTATAGAAAAGGTACACACTGTTTGCTACTTATATCCTGAATAGGCTAATGTGGAGTTTTGAATCATAAGACTTCTCGAAGAAATTCTCAAACACCCTTCGACTTGCTGTAAAACAAATCTATGTTAATGCCGATCGGGATTCGGTCTCCGATGGGTACTCCAATACTTAAGTTAGCTTCTCTAGAGAGAGAAAGCAACTTGAAACCTTAGAGTGAAAGAGCACACGTACTTGAGAGTGAGTGTCTTTGGAGTATTTGTAGACAACCCCAAATAGACTGTTGGTGACACTAGTAAAAAATGTCGCGCCGTGGACCGCAAATCATGGTGCTTCCGTCACGTGCCCCACGTCCGTGTGAATCAAAAGAACATGTCCCCATGTTCTATAACTACTTCTCCCCCATGTCTACACAAGAAATCGCCATGTGGTCGTGCCAAGCGTAGAGCCCTCGGCGACACGACTGGAGGCTGCAACTCGAGATATTGAGCCTGATGAGGAATGCCGATCGAACGGAGATTCGGCCAGAATTGGCATGTCATGTGTTCGGCACTGATCGAGGCACGTCATGTGGCTTTGTCGAACCTCTCAACCCATCCATCCTTGATGCTAACCTAGTTCAAGCCCAACACAAATGGGTCGAGCATGCTTATAGGCCGAGGGCCCATTATATTGCCAATTCAGCCTACCACGATAGCCCCTCAATTCTTCTACTTGGTACTTATTGATGAGAGCGATTTAATGATCGAAGGCCAAAGCCCACTATCGTGCGCCAATACTATCCAGCCACATGGCATTGTTCAACTAGGTGATTTTCAGTTCATTTTTCAAGGGTACCGTAGGCGGCAAACACGATGATTGACACGAATCGTCACCTTGCCATATGACGCCACGTGTCACCAATCCGACAAAGGAGATGGAATGATTCAATTTCTCACGCAGCCATGCCAAAGTTTGTGCCATATATAGTATAAATATTGCCTTCTACAAAGAGAAAACCCCCGTGTTATCTCTCTCTAAACCAGAACTTCATTTGCACTCAAGGCTCTTCTTGATCCAAGACTCTCAACCTAGATTCACGACATTTCAGCTTCTTCGCAAGTTCCATGTACAAAAATCTATCATTTCATCCATTCACAGATTGTCCACTTTTTAAGCCATTTGCATACATTTTTTCATCGGTTCATTTGTTTCTAGGAAGAAATTCGAAATAGATCGTCATTGGGCTATCAAATCAGCCCCATTAACTGGCCAAGAGTCTTGCCTCGTAGCCGAGCTTTGTTAGGTGTAGATCGAACTTCCTATGAATTGTTTCTCTTTCTGTTCCACACCAACCATGCACTGTATGATAGGATGTCTGAGATCGACTCTACACAAGTGCTTTCATCTGGCGCCAACAATTTGGAGTCAAACATTCCTTCTGACGTGTCAAGTTTCAAGGAGATGCGTTACACCAAGTTCTTCTCTGATGTCGAGAGCTTGGCTAACTTGCTAGCTTTCTACGGCAATACCGAACGATATATTTATAGACCTGATCTAGTTGGGCGAGGAGCCCCATGCTGACGAGTGCAGAACATAATGCTGCTAATGGCAATAATCGAAGGGAAGGGGGGGGGGGGGGGTGTTTCGGTTCCGCCTCCATCCCTTCATTAGGCAAGTGTTACACACTCTTAACTTGTCAACATCCCAGCTCATGATCAACTTCTATCAAGTGGTAATGGGGATTGTCAAACTGAAGGAAAATTTCAGCATTCTTTTCCGAGTAGAAGAAAATAGTCCTTTAGGCAAGCGTGTTAAGGTTTGTGTAGTCAACACAAGCATGCCACTTGTCGTTCTTCTTCTTTGCAACAATTTTGTTGGCATGTCATGTTAGGTACTGCACTTCTTGTATAGGCCTGACCTTCAATAGTCGAATGACTTATTCTATTACAATTTTGGTATGAGTGACCATCAAGTGGTGGGGCTTCTGAATCACTAGTCGTTGGGATGGGTCGACATTGAGATGATGGTTAATGAAGGAAAGTTCAACCCCCAACATTTCGTAATGCGTCCAAAAAAGAACCTCTAAATTGCTTCGAAGAAAGGTCGCCATTGCTTCCTATTTGGTCTCTATCAAACTGGGGCCCAATAGAAAGGTCATCTTGGGGTTTGTATCATAGGTCGGCATAGTGACCAGGTCCTCCACTATTTTTTTCGTAGCCTCTATGCATACATATTCTAGTATTGTGGCATCCGATACTTCCACCCAATGCACATGGTTTGGCTTACTTTGCTCTTCATGGCTGCCATGTAGTATTTTTTGGTTGCCAGCTAATCCCCCTACACTTTTTCTTGGCTATGGGTGCCCACATAATGTAGGACCTAGTGATAGATTGAGGCTACGACACCCAACCTGTGTAACCACACCCAACCAACAATGGCGTTGTAATGACTCGGCATGTCTAGCACTACAAACTCCATTTCAGTGGATGGAAAGTTTGATTTTGCTAAACATCCAACTTGGGGCTGAGTTGACGCCCACCAACACAACCTTGTTCGGCTACAAGTCTGATTCCTTAAGGTAGAGTGCCTTGAATAGCGGGGTAGTGCATAGCCTCGGTGGGGTAGTGCGCAACACTAGTCTACCAAGATCCTTCGAACCAGGTGTTAGAGATCAATTCCTGAGACCCAGTGATGAACACGTACAGATTATACAAAAATAAAAATTATGAAACCACCCTACTAGGCGGAATTAGAGTTCCTACCTTCGAGATCTATCTAGTTTGATCTCGGCTATCTTCACAGTTTGATCCTAATTGGACTTTGAACACGACTAGTATGATCTTGCTCAACTGACCTCGAGATCTTCTACTGTGATTATATTTCACCTTGATCACGTACTGAGTGTAGGCTCAAAAAACGTGATCTCTCTGTCTTCACAGAAACTCTCTTAATATTTTGAGTATTAAGTTGTGTTTGACCTAGAAGGCATAGCGGTATTTATATAGGCAATGATAGGGACCCCTAGGAGAAGTATGGGTTAGGCTTCCTATATAATTCGGGCTTCCTAGTCCAACCCAGATTACTTCCGAATTATATAAATTATAATTCATACTACTACAGAATTATAATTGCATTTTCCTCCCATATTCAAAATTATATTTTGAGCTTTATATTATTAAATACTTATTTATCTCTTCACATTAAGATTACAGATACCCGTTGATTAAAATAAATTACTGACAATTTATTTAATTAACATCTATAAAATTCCTTGAGACCTTCCACGTAACTTATTTGGTATGTCAGATACTAATATCTACTTGCAGGGTTTGACATAATCGAAACTTATAAGCTTCCTCAAGAGAATATTATCAATCCCTATAAATGGACGTGGATTCCATTAATAATTAATAGTTGTCATACACTTAATATTGTGACCCAACTCATCGAGACCATTGGCTCACAGGGTCTCACTCTATAATGAATCAAAGTTAACAACATTAAATGTGTACATCGATTAATTATCTTTGGGTTAAGAGTAAAAGCATACATAATAACCATGAGGTGTAAATTGTATTATATTGTCAGTGTAAATATAATTATCTCAAAGTGGTCCCGTTCAATACACACAAAGTGTACTAATACAGTGAGTTAAAACTATACTATTTTTCGTAGTCAAGACAGACTTACTGAAACACTGTGTCACAATCTTACTGGTGGTGTGTCTAATTTCACCTAAGAGTGTAAAACAAAAACTTATATTCTACAATAATCGATAATCTGATCCTCTGTGTGTAAACCAAACTCTACACATCGGATTATCTACTATGTAGAGTAAGAGACACTCATGCATAATATGATAAGATATAATGCAAACATTACCCATAAAGATTCTCATCAAGAAATAAAATAATTATTTAAATAATTTAAACAAATATTAATTCATCACATAAAGTCATGATTTTTAGTATAAAACTCTAACACCAGGGAATTGCCAAGGGACAGAGAGACAACCAGAGCATCATTGTGCGGCATCTGAAGGTGACCCAAAGTATTTATCAGAAAATGTGATAGGACCTTCGACGGGTGTATCCGTACGTGGGCATTTGGAGCCCAAGCTTATTGACATCATTTGTTTGGCCAAGGCCGCTCGTTTAATTTTTGCCCAGAGGCTTTCTTCGGTAGTTGTGTCCACCATGTTGTGGATCACATCTATGGTGTGGACCTTCGTGTTCTCGTCTCTTTCTTGCTCTTGAGGAGATCTGGCTCTTGTCTTCTTCTCATCACCATGTATTGCTTCAGGTGGCAATCGGCCACTAGTTTCTCAAGGAAATCCTTGAAAGTTCGACATCGTGTTGTAAGATGCCCCAACAGTGGGGAGAATCCTTCGGCTTCTTCTGATTCCTGAAGAATGGCTCATGTTGGATATTAATGAGCGATGTGTATACAAGCAAGGTAAAGATAGTCTTCACAGCGACATACTCATGGGACTAAGGCCCCTTCTTTTGGTCGAACGTCAACATATTGACTCCTCTCCTTCTGTCTTTCCATTCCTGTTCCCTTCCCCTTTCCTGGGAAGGCCATGCTCGGCTTGTTTGCGCTCCCTACGACCTTCCTCTAGTCGATAATGCTTGTCGATCTGACTCATCAGATCATCCATGTCAACTTGGTTGGGTAGCATTAAATTCTTGAAGATTCGTCTTTGATGATCCAAGCCCAATTTGAATGAAGTGACATCGTTGGACAAATTGCACCTCTGGATTTCATTGAAGAGCTCTTAGTATCAAGCTACATACTAGTAGAGGGTTTCATTAGTTGACTTTTTAAGGCTAACTAAAGAGTTTACCTCCTCCTTCTGCTTGTTTCTAGTCACAAATCGAGCAAGAAATGCCAAAGAGAGCTTCTTAAAGGACGATATCGACCTTTTTGGCAGTTTGTCAAACCAAAGTAAGTCAAAAATCCCTGGGCTGGATGGGAAGAACTTGCACATCAGCATGTCCTCGGTATTGTAGGCTGTCTACCTAAAGTGCACCATGTGGGTATAGGCATTCGTCCTTGGATCTTGGTAAATTTTGGTGGATTGAACCCCAAAGGTGGACGGAAGACATCAACTCCCTATTGGATGGGGAGGAGATCAACTGATTGTGGATGATGTTACAGTAAGACCTTGTCGGCCAAGCCCCGTGCTCAGCCGCCCCCCTATGCTTGTGGTCGATTTGATGCCTAAAGTCATCCTTTCTGCCTGGCCAAGGAGAGCGTACCCTACGGATGTAATGTCAAGGGGAATGGTCCCTTTTCCCTCTATCTCTTCTATCCACATGCATCTCATGCGTTGGTGTCGCTCCAAAAGTTATGCTCGGTGGAGATATCGAGTTATTGTTGATTGAGAGGATTCCCAACCTCATGTGTACCAAGACTCGTTAAACCGGGGGCTTGTCACTTGAGCACCTTTCAAGAGGTGGGGAGTGGTCACGTTGCGTACCCCTCACTCCTTCACGACAATTGGCCTCGCCATAGTTCCTGAGTCACTCTAAAGTTGGACGCTTCCTTTTTTCACCATGCCCTCTTCTTTTGGGAAAGTGGATTCGGCATCATCTTTGGTGTTCTCTAGTACGAGAGTTTTCTCCATTTTGAAAGGGTTGGATTGCCAACTTCAACTGTGATAACCTCTCCGTCACTAGTTGGAGGAGTTGGTCTTTCTCTGATTGCCAAGCCTCTAGGTGCTCGACGTCACACCAAATGTGAAGCTCAGCTGGTGTGTTTGTAGACAGGACTATTAGCATGGCTGATGGTTGAACCGAGCCAGTACTTGCCACTATTTTCCCAGTTCGGCTAGGTTTTGTGTGATAGTCTTTCTGCTTTACTATTTTTGTCATGTCTTCAAAGGATGAAAACGAACTAAAGTAATTACTGAGGTGAGAAGGTTGAGGGACTCCTACTATGTTCAAAATTTTGGAGTCTTGAATCCCATTGTAAGGCTTCTCATAGAATTTCTCGAACACCCTTCAACTTGTTGCAAAACCCTCAGAACTATGTTAGTGCCGATTAGGGTTGCGTCTTCGACAGACACTCCGATGTTTAAGTTAGCTTCTATAGAGAGAGAAAGCAACTTCAAAGCTTAGAGTAAAGGAGTGCACGCACATGAGAGTGAGTATCCTTGGAGTATTTTTAGAGAACCCCGAACAGACTGCCAAGGACATCAGTCGAAAATATCGCATCGTGGATCACAAATCATTGTGCTTATGCCATGTCCCCCCATGTGTGTGTGGATCGAATGAACATGTTTGTATGTTCTGTAACTGCTTTTCCCCCATGTCTACCTAGAAAATCGCCTACAATCTGGCGGGTACACCTCCACATGGCCATGCCGAGCGTAGAAACCTTAGCGGCAAGACCGGAGGCTACAACTTTTGTAACCTTAAACCTGATGAGTAATACTAACCCAGCAAAGGTTCGGCCAGAACTGGCATGTCGTGTGCTTGGCATTGATCAAAGCATACCAAGTAGTCTTGTTGAACCTCTCGGCCCAATAACAATAGATCCATCCTTGGACATGACCTAGCTCAAGCTCAGTGCAAATGGATCGAGCATGTTCATGGCCCAAGGACCCATTATATTGCGAATTTGGCCTACTACAAGTACCTCTCAAAGAGTCTCATAATACTCTATGTAAGCTTTGCTTGAAGAAGAAACTAAACTTAAGAATGCAAGGAGATTTTTAATTGTCTAAACTTGAAAGCAAAAAATTAGGTGAAAAAAGAATCAACTTTGTAATCTTTGTATATGATTTACATAGAAAGGTATACACGGTTTCTCATTGTTGAGCCTTACGATGATGTGCTAGTGAACACAATCATTGAATGTCGATATTTAGTGTGCAATGAAAATAAGTTTGACAAGATTCAAAGGATCGAGTCAACTATGGACTTGGCTTCTAATGAAGAGCCAAAGTCATTACCCTTGATGTATAGATAGGAAAATGGGCATATACGAGTGTCAGATGAGGATAATAAACCCATGGAACAAGTTGAACCCAAAAAGAGTAAGCAAGCTCGAAGGGAAAAATGTTTGGTCCTGATTTTATAGTCCATCTTGTGGAATGAAATAGAGAAATTACATGTTATCGTGTGTTTTCACTAAATGTGAAAACAGATTCATTGATTTTTAAGGCAACTATGAACTCACAAGATGTTACCTTCTGTAAGGGGCTATACAAGATGAGATGACTTCCATTTTGAAGAATAATACTTGGATTCTGGTATTTACCCCCTAGTTCGAAAAATTGATTGTAAGTGAATTTTCAAGAAGAGAATTAAAATTGATGGAATTATTGAAAGTCCAATGCCGGATTTGTTGACTAAGGTTTACCCAGAAAGAAGAATATCAATTACTTAATTTGATACATATGCGCTGGTTGCTAGAATATCAACAACTGGAGTTTTAATTTCTTTTGCTTTCTATCTATAAGTTTGACATTCACCAAATGGACGTCAAAACTACGTTCCTTAATAGTGAATCGTATGAAGAGATCTCTACGCAACAACCAAAAAGGAATATGTGGTCCAAGGCCAAAAACATAAAGTATTAAAACTTGTTAAGTCACTTTATGAACTTAAACAAACACCCAAATAGTGACAGAAGAAGTTTCACAATATAAATTTGTGAAATGGTTTTAGAATACATCAATCTAATAAACGCATGTATTGCATTCTATGTACAAAAAAAATTCTTTCAATTAAATTTAGCATAAAAGATATGGGTATTGCTGATTTCATTTGGATATTAAGATTCAGTGATGAGATGGTCATTTGATTAAACAATCAGATGAGAATTAAAAATTTTAAATGACTTTGATAGAACAACAGTTTCTATGACCTCGGATCACAGGTCGTAGGCCCAAATCTTGAGTCTCAATCCTGCCCTGGTCAGGTGTTTGATGACAGTGAGCGTGCATTATTTTATTTATCAAATTTGACTTTTCTAATTCTCATTATGAGACAATTCTCGTTCATTACTTCCAACAACATATTCACACAGGGCCTATTTATTTATATTGTATCCCTTACCAATTAAAATAGAAATTCTCAGTCAATAGTCCAAAATTAGGAACTTATATTATAATTAGTCCTTGTGGTAGTAATTACGGACAAAAATCCTTTTGACACACTAGTTTCAAAAATACCATTGCACTTAACACGTGAATTTGATAAACATGCGCGAATTAGATGTTATCAGATAACATCGTGTTCAATAGTAGATTACATAGAATATGTTTGGAGTTTTGAATTCTCAGCCTAATCTTTTTTGTTTCTGAAAAATATCTTTTGAAGAAATTTAGTTTGGTATTTCTCATTCTGAAATGATAAATTGTGTACTTTCTTTTCTTATGAAATGAAAAAGAATTTGATTCTCCTATTTTTCTTTTAAATTAATCTATTCGAAAATCGGGGTGTTACATATACAAAGAAAGCTGTCTTCATAAAGAAAGACAATCAGATTAAGTTCCATAGGGGATGCGTAGATAGATGATAATAAATAATTATATAATATATAATACACACATGAATGCAAAATGTAGGATACATATATAGATATACACTTGTGACGGAAAAATTGTACGCGAGACATATAATTAGAATTTTAAATAACAGGAATTGAATTTAAATTTCCTCAAAAAATTATTATACGTAGTAATTTAATTCGGGCCATTACAGTCCACGTAAAAAAATTTGACCTGAATAATACCATTCTATTTGGCCTCTCATTATCTGGAGTGGACACAGAAATCTCAGCTACTGAGGAAAAACTCTTAAATAAATTTACATAATAATTTTTTGCAAATAAGATATGAATATAAAATGTTACCAACATATTAATTTAATATAACAGTTGACAACTTTTCTTATTTAAGAAAAGATTTAAAGAAGTGATCATTCGTTAAGTAAAAATTTAAAATGTTTTTCTAATTATAGATGCACAAAGTATTAGTTATCAGTTGATGTTTTATTCAAATGCGAAATAATTTTCACAATTTGCAGGATAAAAATACTTATTTTATATTTGGATGAATTGCTTGGTACAATTTTACATACTAGGTAAAATATTTGCAATAATTTTTATACCTTATGGGCAGTCTTAAAATTTAATAGGGTTAAATTTACTAATTAATTTTTAAACCTCTAACGATAATTAAAATTAAAAAATATATTAATTAATTTAAGATTTGTAATTTCCCACAAAAAATTACTCTTTTTTGTTTTTGAGATTATTCGTTCGTCTCAACGATAATGTTTTAAAAAATAAAAATTATGCATAAAAGATCAAAGAAAAAGTTCAAAAAAAAAAAATAATAAAACAGATTATATTTTAATTTATTTTTCGTCATAAGTGAAATTTTTTTATTTTTGAATTAATTATATATTTTTTAAATTTCTTGCATGAAGACTAATCAACAATTTTTTTTTTAAAAAAAATTGCAATTAAAAAAAAATATCAAATAAATTAAATAAAAATTAAAAAATAACAATTTTAGTAACAAGAGACAAAATAGAGTGATATTATTGAGTTTGGAATTTTTTTTATGTGGATTGAAAGAAATAAAAATAAAATACCAAGTAAAGGCTTGAAAGAGGATAGAGAAAGAGATACTCCCTCTCTCCCAATTTGTTTATCCACTTTCACTATTTAAAACCACTCAAAATTTTAATTTATAATTTTTTTCATACTCAACGTGGATCTTGTTGGATAGATTTCGATAAATTCTATTAGACACAATGTTTTCATAATCATTTAAAATATTATTAATTACTCAATATAGATAATTCTTTAAATGACACGTGTGTTAAAATTGAACAAACAAACAGGAATAGGGGGAGTAGAAATCAAAGACAGTTTGAAGATAAATAAAGAATAGAAAGAAGAAGAAATGAGAAGGGGTGATGGGACCCATTTGGGTCATTTGTGGGAATCCTCCTAGAGTTACTTCTCCAAACCAGCTGTTCTTTAACTTTTTTTACCATCAGCGCACAAAATAAAGCTAAAGATGAATGCTAGTCTAATAAAAGTAAAAGGAGGCCCAAATTTCTAGCAAAACTGTTGTAAAACCTAGTCAGTCTTGTTCCATTTGAGAATAACCAAAGTCTAAATGGATTGGCATATGAATGAAACAAGAAACAAGCAAAGGAATGAAATCAAGAGTTTTGCAGTTGACAGCTGCGAAGAATTGTTAGTGTCTATGTTGGGTCCCAAGCCAGGTGTAAGACCTCCGTTGCCGCCGCCAAATTGCGGCCCAGTGGTTCCTGGCGGAGGTGGCGCCAGTAAAGATGGGGTTGTACTTCCTGGTGGCCCTCCTGTCGGTGTCCCTCCTGTTGGTGTCCCTCCCGCTGAGCTGCAATTTTTAAGAATCAAATATCGTTAAAAAGCATATTTAGGCAGTTATTAAAATGGGCATTTCTTTCAATTACAGATCCGAAAATGTGCTATGATCATCACTTTCCCGGATATTAATCTACCGGTTAGATGTAAATGAAATTATAATTGATTCATAGGATTTCCTTTATTAACTCAATGTATGTTTTGTATCTTAGGATGTATATGTAAATGATTGGATCTATTTGTCAATGGTCTGCGCAAAAGTGAAGAAACAGGGTTCAAGACTAAGCCAAGTTACACATATCCCATCGTGAAGGATTTGGAGAAGAGAGGTCTCAACCGGAAAATTTCTCCCCCTTAGATTTTCATTCACAAAGAGAAAGAGAGTATATACATCCCTACAATACAAATGACTAAAGTACCCTTATGTACAAGAAATCTACCAATTAGAACCCTAACTAATACAATCTAACACTCCCCCTCAAGTTGGTGCATAGATATTAATCATGCCCAACTTGGAGAGAATAGGATGGAACACCTTACTACTAAGACCTTTAGTAAATACATCAGCTAATTGGTCCTCGGATTTCACATAAGGCATGCATATAACACCACTGTTCAGCTTCTCTTTGATAAAGTGTCTATCAATCTCTATATGCTTTGTCCGATCATGTTGAACAGGGTTATGAGCAATATTGATAGCAGCCTTGTTATCACAGTACAGCATCATAGGACTGTGATCAACAATTTCCAAATCATGTAAAAAGGTTTGAAGCCATAAAAGCTCACAAACACCATGTGCCATGGCTCTGTACTCGGCTTCTGCACTTGACCTTGCTACCACAGATTGCTTTTTGCTTCTCCACGTAACTAAATTCCCGCCAAGGAAAGTGCAATAGCCAGAGGTAGAACGTCTATCATCAACCGAACCTGCCCAGTCTGCGTCAGTGAAGGATTCCAACCTCAAATGACCATGGTTTGAGAACAAAATACCTTTGCCTGGAGAAGATTTTAGGTACCTCAAGATACGATAAACAGCATCAAGATGAGAAGTACGGGGGTCATGCATAAATTGACTGACAACCCCCACCGCATAAGAAATATCTGGACGTGTGTGAGACAAGTATATCAGGCGACCTACAAGTCTCTGATATCTTTCCTTATCTGCATGCTCTCCCACACTGCCAAGCTGATGATTGACCTCAATAGGGGTATTGGCGGGCTTGCACCCCAGCATCCCTGTCTCCTCCAAGAGATCAAGAATATATTTCCTTTGGAAAATAAAGATCCCTTTCTCAGATCTAGCCACCTCCATGCCAAGAAAGTATTGCATTGCTCCCAGCTCCTTAATTTCAAATTCCTTAGCAAGGAGGGCTTTAAGCATTTGAAGCTCATTCACATCATCACCTGTCATAATTATGTCATCCACATAAACTATAAGGATGGCAATCTTACCATCACTCCTCTTGGTGAACATAGTATGATCAGCATGACTCTGCGTGTACCCAAGTCTCAACATGGCCTTGAGAAATCTGTCAAACCACGCTCTTGGTGATTGTTTTAGGCCATAGAGAGCCTTCTTCAACCTGCACACCTTGCCCTCAGTGGTAGAGGAAGAAAAGCCAGGTGGTATATCCATATACACCTCTTCTTCCAAATCACCATGAAGAAACGCATTCTTCACATCAAACTGTTGAAGTGGCCAGTTTAGAGTAGCAGCACAAGACAACAAGGTGCGAATAGAGTTCATTTTGGCCACTGGAGCAAAGGTTTCTTCATAGTCAATGCCATATGTCTGAGTATAGCCTTTGGCAACCAATCTTGCCTTGTATCTCTCAACAGTGCCATCAGCTTTATGCTTAACAGTGAACACCCATTTACATCCCACTGCATTCTTTCCCCGAGGAAGAGACACTAACTCCCAGGTGCCATTTTTCTTCAAGGCCTTCATCTCCTCTACCATAGCTTCTTTCCACTTAGGAGCTGCAAAAGCTTCCTTCCATCCCTGTGGAATGGGTATAGAAGAAAGAGAAGAAAGAAAGGCAGAGTACAAAGGTGACAGACGAGAATATGAAACAAATTGCGAAATGGGATGTTGGGTACATAATCGAGCCGGCACTTTATGTGTTCGAATTGGCTTCCTATGAGCAATAGGCACATCAAGATCATCAAAAGGAAGAGATATAGAGGAAGGAGAATTACCAGAAGACTCAGCTGAAGCGTCAGGAACTAGGACAGGAGACGATGAATGGTACTGTGGTAATGCACCAGGTTGGCCCTTTTTCTTGCGAGTGAAAGTTTTTAAATCAGGTCTGTCCAATCTTTCTCTTGCATCCAGCATTAGTCTTTCTCCAGATACAGGTTCCTCTCTTTCCCTTTCAGGATAGCTAGGAGATGCCTCCCCCTCACCAATGTTCTCCCCTGTATCAACATTCTCCCCCTCACCAACATTGTTCTCTGTACTGTCAGTTGGGGGGAATAACCACGAATTAGAATCACAAGAAGTTAACGTCAACATCTCTTCCCCTCTAGAACTCTCCCCCTGAAGAGATGGGGACGAGAGAGGGTAGAAGGGTTGGTGTTCCCAAAAAGTGACATCCATCGAAACAAATTTCTTCCGAGAGAGAGGATCATAGCAATGATACCCCTTTTGAGTAGGGGAGTAGCCAAGAAACATGCATTTGCGAGCTTTAGGATCTAACTTTCCACCGGGGTGGTGAGGAGCATGCACATAACAAACACAACCAAAAATCTTAGGAGAAAGAGTAGAGACCCGAAAGTGACCAGGAAGGAAATCCAAGGGAGTCCGGAATTGAAGAACACTGGATGGCATTCGATTAATGAGATAAGACGCTGTAAGGATGGCCTCGCCCCAAAAATGTTTAGGAACATTCATAGTAAACATAAGAGAGCGAGCCACCTCAGCAAGATGCCGGTTCTTCCTTTCCGCGACTCCATTTTGCTGCGGTGTATCTACACAAGTAGTTTGGAAAAGAATGCCATTACCATCGAGATATGACTTGAAGGGACCATTCATATATTCAGTCCCATTGTCACAACGAAGTATCTTGATGTTTGTATCAAATTGTGTGTGCACCATCTTATGAAATGACTGAAAACATGAGAAAACTTCATTTTTTGCTCGAAGTAGATACACCCAAGTTATACGAGACTGACAATCAATAAAGGTAACAAAATAGCGATAACCAGAAATAGAGATAATAGGGGAAGGACCCCAGACATCAGTGTGGACAACCATAAAAGGAGAAGCACTTCTCTGATAAACAGGAGCATAAAATGAACGTCTATGCTTCGCAAGTTCACAAGCTTCACAAAAGAACCTACTTCTAGAACATCGTTTAGTTAAAGTAGGAAAAAGTTTCTCTAAAACACCAAAAGAAGGATGGCCTAGTCTACGGTGCCACCGATGCAATAAAGGAAGAGCTGAACCCGTATCCGCCTCAAGAGCATGACCCAATGATGAGGGTGTAAGAGATGAACAAGGCACAGACTCCAAAAAATACAGGCCATCCTGAGCTCTACCAGTACCAATCGTCTTTCCTGTTCCCAGTTCCTGAAAAACACAATGAGTGGGAAAAAATGTCACTGAACAATTCAAAGATTGTGTGAGGCTACTAACAGAAATAAGATTAGTAGTAAAATTGGGAACATGGAGAACGGAAGAAAGAGGTAAGGTAGGTGAGTAGCGAATGGAACCTTTCCCTGAAATAGCAGATAGGGATCCATCAGCTACTCGTACTTTGTCCTTACCAGAACAAGTAGAGTAGGAATCAAAAAAGGAAGAGCAACCTGTCATATGGTCCGTGGCACCAGAATCGATTATCCAAGGAATAGAGATAGAAGCTGTAGAAATATTGGCTTGTATACCTGAGTTGGCAAAGTGGGAGGAAGTAGTGGAATTAGAAGCAATAGAGGATGGAGGACCTTGGCTACTCATTAGCCGCCTGAGAGCTTGCATCTCTTCGGGAGAAAAAGAATCACTAGCATCAGATATAGAGTCACCAGCAGATTCTGTGACATTGGCATGGGAGCGCACAGAACCACCACTACGACCACCTCTGCGTCCCCGTGAGTTAGGCTTACCATGTAACTTCCAACAGTATTCCCTGGTATGACCAGTTTTATCACAATAGTCGCAATGGAGTAAGGCTCGATCAACCGAAATACCTTTGTTCTTCAACTGGCTCTGTCCTGTCTTACCATCCCGTGGAAAAGGACTGGATACCAACGCTGAGTGATCCGGAGTGGATGTCATCAAGTGAGGAGCCATAGAATTTCTCCGAGTCTCCTCTTGTTGAATACTTGCATAAGCCTCTCCAAGAGATGGAAAGGGGATACGACTTAGCACATGCCCACGGTGCTGATCATAATCCACATCAAGACCGGCCATAAAGTCATAAACACGATCTTTTCCAACCATTTGTTGGAAAGCAGCAGCATCAGTAGTACAAACAGGCCGATAACTTTGATAAAAATCAAGTGCCTGCCAGAGCCCCATTATCTCTGCATAATATTCAGCAACTAGACGATTATTTTGCACCACGGCCTTGAGTTTCTTCCTCAACTCAAAAATTTGGGCGTCATTCCCTTTCTGAGAATAAGTCTCTGCTACGGCATCCCAAACTTGCTTTGGCGTATCAAGATACATAAAGCTATTCTGAATAGTAGGAGACATCGAATTAAACAACCATGTCAAGACCAAGGCATTATGGTTGGTCCATTTTGTGAGATCTGGTCCCTCCGTGGGTTTCACCACAATTTCAGTGAGGTAGTGTAGGAGACCCTTAGTGGTGATAGCCAATGTAAACGCACGCGACCAAAGTAGATAATTGGAACCATCTAGCTTGATGCGGCAGATATCCATCGGAGTGTTATCAAGAAAAGGATTATAACCCATTCCATTGTTTGAACTAGATTTACCGGTTTCTTCCTTTGACAATGGATTTTCCTCTGACATATTGAAAGCTCAAAAAACTGATAAGAAAAACAACAGAGATTCAAGAAACTGAGATCACCGGAACAAGTCAGAGGTCACCGGAACAACAACAGATGACAACACGGGGTTTTGTTCCTCTCGTCGAGAGGAGTCCAACGGTGTACAGCTCGTCGCGTGGGGTGGCCGGAGTTGGTCGGAATCGCGGGTTGAAGTGCGGCGGACGGAGGCGAACGAACCAGAGAAAGTCAGTCTCGGAAAAGTGATCGGGTGCAAGATTGGAGCATAGGGTTTTGTTCCTCTCTTCGAGACGATCGCGGGGATGTAAGGATCGTCGCCGGAAAACGTCGGGGTGAGCCGCACGCGCCGGTCAAAGTCGGCGTTTCACCGCGAGTGAGATCTACTCGCGCGAGTGATTCTCACGCGCCGTGCTGCTGTCTCCTCTCACGACCGAACAGGGCGAAAATGGCGATCAAACTGGCGAAAATGGCGATCAATCTGGATCGAAGCTCTGATACCATGAAGGATTTGGAGAAGAGAGGTCTCAACCGGAAAATTTCTCCCCCTTAGATTTTCATTCACAAAGAGAAAGAGAGTATATACATCCCTACAATACAAATGACTAAAGTACCCTTATGTACAAGAAATCTACCAATTAGAACCCTAACTAATACAATCTAACACATCGCTCTCCCAAGAGTCTGATGCATAAATCAAGAAAACTGTTTAGGAATAGGAGAGAGTGATTAAATGGGGTTCTGAAATGTACAAAACGAAGCATAGCCAGTATTGTGTCGGTCATAGAATCGGGTACCAACATGGTATCAAAGATGTGATTCCTGACCAAGTTGGTCAAAAGAATGCCTTACCCAGATGCACCCTATGTCATTAAAATAACCCCTATTTGTTCCCCAATACATAACCAAAACTGTTGATTCCTGACTAATTAAGAAAAATGTACAACTAAACCAATAACTGGAATTCCCATTAACCAAAAAGTGGAATCCCCATTACCCCTATTTTATCTCCTGAGATAGTTTTCTATGTTCTGGGCAAAAGATGTTATACAATTGCAATGTTGTCTTGTGGGCATTCTAAGGTAAATGTTTGACGACTAACATTTGAATTTATCAACTTTGTCTGAAGTCAAAACACCATAACATCATAAAACTTGAACCCAAACCTAGATATAAACGAACTATTAGTCTCGTGTCAATATGCAACTATAATCTCAGCAGCTACAAGACCCAAAACATAGCAATAACTGGAACTTTTCTAGCAGAAATCACCTCATCAAATCAAACTCTGATGGCAGTACCAAAGAGAACCCAAAAATAAGGCAAAAATAAGAAGAAGATGACGAACACATGTAATGATTTTCCATGCATTGTGAAAATGAGCATTTTGCCAGTAGCTATGCCATGCCCGTAAACACGCCACTCTAACCCCATATCTATTTCGGAAGTCACAGAAATAAACACTAGCTTATGAACTCAAAGAAGTGTAGAGCAAAAAAATGACTACTGCCATTCCATGTATTTTTGGTTTCAATTTGCGGTACGGCAATGAAAAATGCAACCTTAATTCAAAATACAAAAGGCAGCTATAATCATAGCTAGACTTCTCGATGAGCAACCTTACCTTATGCATGTCAGTTTATTGTGAAGAGAAAACTTGTTCTTACAGGATACATTAAGAAAACTTGCTCTTACAGGGTACATTAAGAAAACTTGGTCTGCAATAGATATGGGGTTAGAGTGGCGTGTTTTCATATCCAGGAAGTTCACTTCACACGGTTCGTCTTTTTGAATCTCACATGGACTGTGAGAGCCTAGAGGTGCGAGTGTTTTAAATTTAAGCACCAATCTTCAAAAGGATGATCAAAATTCAGCTCAATCCCACTAATAGCCATCAAAAGACGGTAAGATGTTTTCTACGGGGTGAAGGGGGAAGACAATCCAAAGCATCCGATGACAGAATAGTCAAAAGAAATATGGCACTACGAATACAAAGTGGTGATAGTAACCCAATCCTGCTTAACAATCCTGGAATATACAATCTTTTCTTTCAGATGGGGAACTTGGAATATGGAATTTGAGGAAGCAAAATATTGAACTACAAAATGTTAGTAGCAAAGAGAGAGAATTATGTTCGAGATATCGATTACAAAGGGAGAAGCAAAAAACACGTACGAAATTGATACCGCTGAAAGTCCTTGCACAATACCTTCAAAAATAAAATCAATGCTTAATATGTTTTACATATACGTTTTTCTAAAAAGAGGTTAAATTTTAAAATGGGAAAGTTGAGTTTTTAAAAAAATGAACATGTTAATTTGACTTGGACTGTGTATGAATGGTGATATGTTTTGAGCTGGAGTTTAGACCAACTTAACTTATTCTTGTAGTCAGTGACTTATTTTTTAGTTTTTGATCAAAACATTTGAATTTTAGAACTAGTCACGATGAGAGAAATCGAAAACTAAAAAAAATAACAGGACTTGAAAAAGTTAAAAAAAATAAAAATAAATAAATCAGATGTATCAATTTTGAATTAAAATTGGAGTATGTATACATTCTTGTCGGGAAAACAGAAAATTATAACACAAAACTAGCAAAAAATAAAAAATTTACCATAGGCAGCTGTTGTGCTTTCAAAACGAACTCCATTTCGGGTCTAAAAGATAAATGTTGAGAGATCAGAGAACACGTAAAATTGGAGATTTAGCGTTTGAATTGAAGATGCCTTGGGGTATCTCCTATTATAGGAAAGATTTCGTTGTAATATCTCGGGATTTATATTGAAGTAAAGATTTCGTAGTAATATCTTAGTATTTATATCCATCATTTATTTCCTCATTGACCTGCCTTATTATGTTGTTATTGCTTAAAGAAAAGTAGGATAGTTGCCTATTCTTTGTGTATATATAATCATGTAATTCTTCATACATAAATCATTCACCAAAACATCTTCTCTCATTACTAATTTTTTCATGGTATCAGAGAAACCCTAGATTCTAAATACATTCCGCTGCAACTATGGGAGAAGCATCTACCGAAACGAAGACAATCATCGATGCATCAGACCCGCTAACTCTTCACCCCTTGGATCATCCTGGACTGGTCCTTGTTACTAAGCTGCTTAGGGGAGATAATTATGGGCAATGGAGTTGCGCCATGCGGATTGCCCTCAGTGCCAAGAACAAGATTGGCTTCATAAATGGATCGATACGAGCACCATCACCAACTGACCCAAAATTTCCGACATGGGAACGCTACAATCACATGGTATTATCCTGGATCTTAAACTCTCTCCATTCTAACATTGTTGGAAGTGTCATCTATGCATAAACGGCTATGGATGTGTGGAATGAGCTTCGTGACAGAATTTCAAAAGGGAATGATATCCGAACGTACCGAATTCGACAAGAACATGGATCGGTTTATGTTTCTGTCTACTACACCAAATTGAAGGCACCATGGGATGAACTGCATTCCTACCAAGAACCAATCACTTGCGCCTGTGGAGGACTCAACAATCTCGCCAAAGAACAAGAGAAAAAGACGACCATACAATTTTTAATGGGATTGAATGATTCTTATGCTACTGTTCGAGGTTCCATCCTCTTGATGAGACCTCTTCTCGAAAGTCCATGCTCTTATTCTTCAGCATGAGAGATAGATCGATGTAGCCACGAGATGAGAGGATGCAGGACATCACGCAAACTACCAATCTTCGCAAGAAGCCGAACTACTACTGCACTGCACCCACTGTGACAAAAGCCGCCACTCCATCAAACGCTACTTCTATATTCACAGATTTCATCCCGGACACACTTTTCATGGCAAGGATGTCAAGCCAAAAGGAAAAAAACCAACCGCTAACAACTCCACCGCTACCGTCATTAAACTGGAAGGGAACAAAAAAAAATTTCTCGACACTCTGACTACCGAAGATTGTAAACGATTCATAAGCCTTCTTCGCAATGCCATTGGTAATGCTGAATCCTATGCTCACACCACAAGTACTCGTTCATTTCCCATCCACACAAATGGCCCTTCGATAATGGACAGTGGTGCAACTGATCATATATCTAAAACTCCAACACTTAATAGCCCTTGTACCGAACATAATGTTGTGGAATTATCAAATGGAGGGTAGACCAAAATTGATTCAGTTGGGACTGTCAAATTATCAAACAATATGACACTTAAAGAAGTGCTTTATGTTCCCGAATTCTTAATTTGCTTTCTATTAGCAAGCTTACACGAGCCTTAGGTTGTAATGTGATATTTTACCTTGATTTGTGTGTGGTGCAGGACTTAGCTATGAAGAAGATGATTGACACAGGTAGGCAGAGTAATGGTTTATGCTACCTAATGGAAAACCGGAGTCCCACCCTCATCCAACACTGTCCACCGCACGTCCAACCTTTGGCACAGACGTCTCGGCATCCTTTCATCACTCCGCTTCAATTATTTAAAACTGTTAGTTGTTTTGTGGGATAGATTAGGTTATGTTAACCCTAATGGGCCTAGGTGGTTAGAGCCCATTAGGTTAACCCTAATCTCATCTATAAATAAAAGAGTGTTAGAATAGTAATGGTTAAGTTGTTATTAATGTTTAGTTGCAAGGGTATTATTGACCTTTCATGTAATTAGGGTTACCTAGGGTTTCTAGGTTTTATCTATATATTGATGTACTGGCCCCTTGTAACATAATCACTCAATAATACAATTCTCCTTTCTCTAGTTTCACAACATGGTATCAGAGCATAAGATCTAGGCCTGTGGAATACTCGCTTTCCGGCGGGCGGCTTATGCCTTGCCGCCGTCCGCCGGTTGCATCAGGGTCCTCTGTTGTTTGCTTTTGCCTGTGGTTCCGTTGCCTCTGTTTGAGTTCGTTGTCTCTGGTTCTGTTAAGCCTTATGCTAGCCGCCTTTCGTTGGCTCGCCTGCCTCTGGTCAGCCGCCTGCTTCCGCCTGGGCCTATTGTTTGAATCTTGTGAGATATTGTTTCGGCCTGTTGATCCAGATATATTGATGTCGCCTCCTACTGCTGCTACCACCCAGCAACCTGTTTCGGCCTGTTGATCCCTGTTTCGGCCTATTTTGTTTTCTGCTATCCCTGTTTGGTTTTTTTTTTTGAAACCTGTTTCGTTTCAGGCGTTGGTTGCTCCAGCCCCTGGGTCTATTGTTTGAATCTTGTGGTACCCTCGTCAGTCTTCTACCCTAACTTGTTTCGTTTTAGGCGTTGGTTGCTCCAGCCCCTGGGTTGTGTTGTGGGCCTTATCTGCTGTTGTGGGCCGCACCCCCCTTGCTCCCTCATTGTTGTCGGTTGCCCCTCAAGTTTGTTTTGATTATAGTTTGATTCCCAAACTTTGCAATATTTGATTTTGGTCCCTGCAGTTTAGACTTTTGGTGAATTTATGGACAAGTCTTTCTTTTGTTGGTTGGTTGTTAAATCCCAGTTTGGTGTGCCAAGTGGCCCCAAGTTGTGCCGTGTGGCACCTTGTTGTGATCCTAGTTGGATTCTTTGTTTCTCTCTTCCCGTGCGATTCGGGGTTCGCACGTGAGGGGGAGAACTTGTCCCATATTCCTTTGTTAGTTATATTCTACTGGGTACCAAAATTAATGTTGTCAAAGAATTAAAGTTGTTGAAGAATTGAAGTCGTTGGAGAATCGAAGTTGTCAAAGACATCAGTTGGAGCATCTCTTTTTCGTTGGAGAATCGAAGTTGTCAAAGACATCAGTTGGAGCATCTCTTTTTCATGTTGGCAAACCCATAATGCTCTCCATGCTCGCATCATGTGTTTGAGGGGGAGTGTTAGTTGTTATGTGGGATAGATTAGGTTATGTTAACCCTAATGGGCCTAGGTGGTTAGAGCCCATTAGGTTAACCCTAATCTCATCTATAAATAAAAGAGTGTTAGAATAGTAATGGTTAAGTTGTTATTAATGTTTAGTTGCAAGGGTATTATTGACCTTTCATGTAATTAGGGTTACCTAGGGTTTCTAGGTTTTCTCTATATATTGATGTACTGGCCCCTTGTAACATAATCACTCAATAATACAATTCTCCTTTCTCTAGTTTCACAACAAAAACTATTCCAAATATTTCGTCTTATTCTCATGAAGTTTGTGATATTTGTCATCTTGCAAAACAATCTCGATTATCTTTTTCCAATAGTAAGATTTCACACAACGAACCTTTTGATTACGTTACGATATTTGGGGACCACACAAAATCTATTCTTAATCCGGGGCTCGACATCTTTTATCAATTGTGGATGATTATTCCCGACACACTTGGATTTATCTTATGCATTACAAATCCGAAACTCAATCACTTCTTAAGAACTTTTTCATTGGGGGTTAGAAGTCAATTCAACCGTACAATTAAAACTGTCAGGTTCGGGGAGGGGGGGTTGCAATTTATTCCTTACAAACATTTTTCAATAACAATGGATGGAACAAATTTCCAAAAATCTTGTACTTGCACGCCCCAACAAAATGGGATTGTGGAGCGCAAGCATCGCCATCTTTTGAATGTAGCACGGGCATTACGTTTTCAAGCCAACTTGTGCTTCAAATTTTGGGGGGAACATGTCCAAACAGCTTGCTATCATAAATCGCTTACCCACACCACTCTTCTCCAACAAAATGCCATTTGAGCAATTACACAAAAAACCACCCTCTTACTCTCACCTACAAGTCTACAGTTGCTTATGTTTTGCCACAACTCTACACCCTGTAAATTCGGAAGTCGCACCCATCGTTGTGTCTTCCTTGGGTATCCACCAGGGAAAAAGTGGTATCTGGCAAAGTTATCAATCTCGTACTAGCGAGCATACCGATTTTGTTATTGTTACGATATATACCAGTACCAGTGTGTACCGTTTCGGATTTATCCTTAAAGTTAATACACATATCTGAAATAATATTTTTTAACAACAAATCATACTAAACATATAAAATTGAGTATTACAATATAAAAATAAATCACTAAACATAAAAGAAGATTATTTTTAATCTCAATTTATGTCTAATTACCCGAAAAGACATTAATTGAATTTTTTATTTTTTAAAAATAAGGACTACCATGGTACCAAACAGTATCGGCCCGAACAGTTCGAAACAAGTCGGAACAGTGGCCAGAACGGTATTCCGGTGGTCCGGTACCATTATGTGGTCGGTACAGGACGGGATTGATAACTTTGGTATCTGGTCTATGATTTGGATATTGAGAAATTCATCACCCCCCGAGACATCATCTTTTATGAAAACACCTTTCCATATGCCACCTTATCACATTCCGCCCCAATTGCCCTCCCTACACTGCCAAAATCCATCGAGATGATCAATGACATACCCATACCTTACCCCGCATCAAAAGAACAAAGCCCACCAGGAAATAACCCACTAACACCACAAAACAAGCCTCGAATAGCTAGTCCCAAACTCACCCAGTCACCACAGAGAGCAATCCCTCTTGAAACAAAACCCACAGATAAATAGAACAACCCTCACCAACCGACCGAACCCACACTAGAGGCAGAAACATCCCTCCGATGATCCACCCGATCCAGCCGACCACCCGTTCACCTCCAAGACTTCAAAGTCAATCATGTGATGCCTGCACTACCTATGTCACTTTCGGTTAAGTCAGGCACTCAACACCCATTGTCAAGGTATGTGTCATATTCTAATCTTTCTCATGCTCATAGCACTTTTGCTTTTAATGTATCTTACTTGTCGAACCAAAAACATTTGAGCAAGCTTATAAGGATCCCAAATTGATTAAGGCCATGAATGCTGAAATCACGACACTTAAGGCAAACAAGACTTGGTTCCTAGTTTCTCCCCCCTCAGGTCAGTCCCATTGGATGCAAATGGGTATCAAAATCAAGTATAACTCTAATGGCAGCATTGAAAGAGACAAGGCTCACCTAGTTGCCAAAGGATTCAACCAACAAGAGGGGATTGACTATATAGAAACTTGTGCTCCCGTTGCCAAGCTCACCACTCTCTGGTGTCTTATTGCCATTGCCTCTGTTCGTGGCTGGGGCCTCCATCAAACGAATGTCTAGAATGCCTTCTTGCATGAAGATCTTGCCGAAAAAGTATGCATGACTCCTTCTCTAAGCCATCACCTACAGCGGAAGCCACTTGTGTGTCGACTCCATAAATCCTTATGCGGGTTGAAACAAGCCTCACGGTCATGGTTCCACAAGTTTCTTACTGCTATCAACTAGTTCTCGGGCTGACTACTCCCTTTTTACAAAGATGTGTGGGATTCTTCTACAGCCATCCTCTTATACAATGATAAAATGATCATAACAGGGAATGACCCTAAGGCATCAATAACGTGAAGGCTTTCCTTGGGTTTTGCTTCAAGTTGAAGGATTTAGGGGTGTTGAAATATTTTCTTGGGGTTGAAATAGCTCGATCTCAAATGGGTATCTTCATCAATCAACGGAAGTATACACTCGACATTCTTCAAGAGACAAGATTACTTGGTTCAAAGCCTGCCAAATTTCCCATGGAACAATCTCTGAAGCTCACCTCTACTGTCGGTGACTTACTAAAAGACCCAACACATTATCGACGACTAATGGCAAAGTTGATATACCTAACCATCACAAGGCTAGAAATCTATTTTATGGTCAATACATTTAGCTAGTTTACGCAGGAGCGTAGACAACCTCACCTTGATGTTGTTCACCACTTGCTTCACTACTTGAAGGGTTCACCAAGACAAGGGTTATTTTTTCCATCTAAAGGAGATTTGAATTTAGTTGGATTATGTGACGTTGATTGGATTTGGGCCGGAGATGTAACAATAACTAGTTACTATGTTTTTCTTTGAAAAGCTTTAATTTCCCAGAAAAGCAAGAAAGAGACTACAGTGTCTAAATCTTCAACCGAAGCAGAGTACAGGTCTACGGCATTCATCACTTCTAAATTAACTTGGCTGAGACATTTATTGCGGGACGCATTGATCATCCACAACATGTGACTTTATACTGTGATAACCAAGCAGAAATGCACATTGTTTCTAATCCAATTTTTCATCAAAAAACAAAACACATTGAGATTGACTGCCACATAATTCGGCAGCATATTGACGGAGGAGAAATAAAAAAGGCCTACATTTCTATTGAGAAACGGATTGCAGATATATTTACCAAGGCATTGGGTTAAATACCATTTCACACACTTCTTTGCAAGTTGAACAATATTCAAGCTCCAACTTGATGGGAAAAATTAAAGGAAAGATTCCATTGTAATATCCCGAAATTTATATTAAAAGAAAGATTTCGCTCTGGGATTTATTCCCATCTTTTATTTCCTCGTTGACCTGCCTTATTATGTTGTTATTGCCTAAAGAAAATTAGGATAGTTGCCCATTCTTTATGTATATATACTCACGTAATTCTTCATAGATGAATATACAAAAATCATTCACCAAAACATCTTCTCTTAATACTAAATTTTTCATCTCCAAGCCTTAAATATATGTCTTTATTTTCTCTCCATGTCTCCATTTTAGAGGAACACCGTACTTCTCTTTCATTTGGGAGGATGGAATTGAATCCTCCAAATATGAAGGATGAAAGGAAAAAATAAAAGATCTCTGCTAGATATGGAATATGAGAGTTTACTAATTTACTTAATTACTCCCTCCGTCCCAATTTGTTTGTCCATTTTAGAAATTCCAACTTATTAAGGGAACATAATCATTACTCTTAAAAGTTTTAACTTTCCAAAAATACCCTTAACTTTCTAAGCATTAAATGAGAGTGCACGTTTTTCAAAGTGTGATTTTTAAAAAAAGAAAGGACATTAAGGTAACTTTCACAAGTCAACTTTAAAAATGGACAAACATTTTGGAACATGTAAAAGTCAAAAAGTGGACAAACAAACCGGGACGGAGGGAGTAAATTTTTAAGTTGTACATTTGGCTCTCACAAAATTAGTATACATACATAGTACATACATACATACATACATATACATATATACATAGAGAGAGAGAGAGAGAGTGTGTCCTTTCAAAGAGATGAATATAGAATGTATTTCAATAGAAGTTAAAAAATACCTGATCTCTGCTAGATATGTAAAATTATTCGAAAGACATTGGTTGAATAAATTTTGTAAAAGTAAAGTGTATGAATGTTTGACTTGAATACTAGATTTTGACAGCACTTTGATATGTTTAACCATGACTACTGAGGAATTATACAGAGACCGGGAGGGACTCATGCCTTTTTAAAAATATTTAAAGGCTATATATAAATTTTAAAAATTATTAAAAAATTATATTTTAATTTTTCAAATTACATTCAGTCTACTCTCTTTTTTAGAAAAACAATTTCAATCTCGCAAACCTAAAATCCTGTTCCTCCCGTGCCCCTGACCACTTTGACGGAAGAAGTACAAGGAAGATCGGACATGACAATGGAGATAGGAGTGGTGATTTAAATTGTAATGTGAGGGTATAATTGTATTTATAATCTTTACCCACAATCAAAATCCCAAGAAACTGCTCCTTAAGAAGTGCAAAAGTGACATTGGATAATGCAAAAATCTGGCGCCCAGACAGGGCGCTCTCTCAACGGGACAAACGCTCGCTTTCACTCGGCCACACTGCACGAGGCGGTCTCCCCACCCCCCCGATCTCTGTAAAGAAGCAGAGCATGAAATGAACTGTACGGCTACGGGGAATCAAACCGCAAACCATTTCCAGTCCAACAAATTAGATATCTTTATTGCCTTGTTAACGGTTTATTTTGATTCTATGTTGCCTTACTTATGTGAATTAGTTATTTTTTATTTTTTTTTTAAATTTGTGCTTTTTATTTTTGCATAATTTTTTTGTAATCTAAATACTCATCCCGACAAAAAAAATTTAAAAAAAATATAAAATTATATTAAAAACGAAAAAACATGTATTATTTTAATTTATTTTTATCCTTTTCTAAATTTTTTTAAAATTACTTGTGGAGACGAATTAAAAATCATAAAAAATTAAAAAAATTAAATAAAAATAAAATGACAATCAAACAATAATTTAATAATTATGACACTCCAAAGATACCCATTATCATATATACAAATATTTATGCAGTCATGCAGACGTGATTTCACAATTTTTATTATTCCTACACACTAAATTATGATTTGGAGGGCATTTCACCATGCTTACAAAGAACAAAACTAAGCAGTTATTGAAATTTAAACTAACACATTGAACGAGAACTTCCAAGTGTAAACCGCCTACTTATTGATGTTTATACGAAAACAATAAAGCTAATAATATGATTAATTGATTATACTGACCTGCTAACATTTTTGTTTAAATTTATAACAGAAACCCAATGCATTTCTAATTTCTTTCGATATTTGTCGGGTGCTTTAAACAGGTTAATTAATGGGGTTTCAACAGAACTGAAAATGAAAAAAAGAGGAGAAAAAAACTAGAGGCGTACCTCGGAGACGCTGGGTAAACACAAGATCCATAACCTGAAAATTCGAAATAAAAATTAAAATGCATGCTCAATAAACTGTAGCCAAATTTTTTGTAGATGTCAATTAAAGTGTAGCCAAAATTCAATAATTCTATTCAAGACTTACTTTTTATATTTTTTGTTTGTAAAAAAAAAAATAAATAAATGAAAGTAGATAAATTACCATTTTTAGTTTTTATTTTTATTACTTTTTCGAAATGAAGGCATTTATCGAAAAAGAACATTCTGGGGAGAGAGAAAGAGAGAGAGAGAGAGAGAGAGAGAGAGAGAGGTGAGGTGACTAACTGGGGTCAGTTTTGCCAACGGTGGCGGTGCCACCGAAGTCACAGCTACCAGGGGCATTGGCCTTGCGCTGGTAATAGCTGTTGAAAGCATAAGAAGCGTGAGCCTGAATCGTATTAGGAAGATAACAAAGCCCAGACGGCTCAATCGGCGCGCAGTCGGCTCCTGCTCCACACGCGTAGTCCAGGGCCGTTTGCAGCGCCGAACTGCTGGCTTCGCTACGAGCCACGCACCACAATGCGTCGACCGTCACCAATGACTGCAGACCTATTAAAAGGAATGTTATCGCCACCACCTTATAAAACTGTGAAGCCATGGCCTGAACTTGTTATATGGTTGCTGAGGAGTAACCTCCTGGGTTGCTCAAGCAAGGGAGGAGATCTAGAAAGAGAGGAGAGAGGAGAGAGAATCAAGTGATGCTCTACTTTTTCACCTGTTGTTGTTTTTTTTTTTTTTTTTTTTTTGTCTCTTTTGATTCTCCTCCCCTTTTGTCTTTTGCTTTTTCTTTTTGATTTTGAATACCTGTTGTTTTTGTTTATTTATAGTCTGTAATTTTCCTCGCGGTCTAAAAGCGTGCTTAAACATTTAAAACAAAATATTTATTTTTGATATCAATTAAATGGAAAACACATATGATTTTTGCACGTTTATCGGACATAAATTACTTATGTTGAACTTGTATTAAATGAGCTGCACGGTAATATTCAGGCCAGATTGTACTTTACTTAGGTCCTATATGGCCTAACCTTTTTTTTTCTTAAATTTCTTTTTTCTCTATTCAAAATTTTTACTTAAATAGGTATTTAGTAGGTATGGACTAAGGCTATGTTTGGTTAGGTGTTTGGGAGATTTTCTCCCAAACAAGTTTCTGGAACAATTTCTCAAATATTTTCCCAGACTACTTTTTCTGTCTATAAAAAGTGTCTCTAAAACATTTTTCTCCCAGACAAGTTTCTGAGGCACTTATAACCAAACAACGTCTCAGAGTTTTGTTTCTAAAAATTGTTTCAGAAACACTCAAAGCGAACACACCCTAAATCGTTGGTGAATATTGTTTATTGAAGCTTATATTTGAGCAGCTGCTCTGTGTATATCTAAATAATTAATAATTTGGTAAATTTCACTTTCCTCCCCTGAGGTTGCTGACAAATGCACTATCGTCCCCTATAGTTCTGACAATTGTACCGTTCTCCTTTGTTTTACAAAGTATTTCTCCATGATAGGGATGGCAATCTCGTCCGATCCAACCCGCTCCTACCCGTTCCCCGCCCCAAATGGATAGGGGATTCGGGGATTTTTTTGGGGATCGGGTAGGATTCGGGGATAAATTTTTTAAAAAAATAGGGACCGGGTAGGATTCGGGGTTAGGTGTCTCCACCCCGATCCCCGCCTCCACCCCTGCCCCGCCCCATGATTTTTTTATCCTTTTTAAGTAATAGGTTTGTAAGGAGAAAGAGAAAATAACCATGTTTTGCAATTGGTGGAGGAATACAACAATCTTTAATGGAGTCAATGACAATATTCTTGAGTACATTTGGTTATTTTTGTTAGGATTGAAACTTGTGGAACGATATTATGTTTATTTTAATTAGTTATTGTTGTTGTTTTTCAAATATTTTAGATTGTAAAAAATGAATTACTTTTGCTTAAAAGTTTGCATATTTTTATTTACTCTCTTTTGTTATTTTTTTTGGGATGAAAAGGAGAATTATTTCAAATTTTAAGTAATTACTAATGTAATTTTTTAATTTTCTGATATCCAATCTCCATTTGGAGATCCCCATTCCCCGTTCGGGGCGGGGGTGGAGGACAAAAGTAGTCCCCGTTCGGAGATCGGGGCGGGGATGGAGATTAGATATAGGTTCGGGGATCAAAGATAGAGACAGTAATATCCACCCCGATCCAACCCGTTGTCATCTCTACTCCATGACCCTCTTACCATGAATGAGCATCCATTGACTATTAAAAAATGACGATGTCATGCTTTCAATTTTTATAAATTCTCATATTATCTCTCCCTCACTCTCTCTCTCTCCTATATAACTCACCTCTTACCTAATTTCTCTTCCCTCGCCTTTTGGCTTCAATTTCAATTTTACTTTATTTTTTCCTGCAAATTAAGTTAATTTGTTATTGCATACATACATAAATATATTTGTATGTATATATATCAGGCATGGTACAGTAAATTATGTAAAACGAAATCATAAAGGTTCCTAAATTCTTTTTGCTTTAATAATTAACTGAATTTCTTATTGATTAGTATTAATTAATATAACTTTAGGTTCCTATTATATTAATTTTAGGTTCATCTCTTTTGAACCAAATTGGCTGGTGCATTTGGTTTAACTTATTTATATTAATTATTTTTTGTCTTTATTCAAAAAAATTTGTATTTATTATTTTTTTTGTTATTTATTAGTTCTTCTCGACGAAAGGAATCTAAACCGCATAAAATTATATCCAATGGCTAAAAAAATTCACTAAAGACGAAAATAAGTCAACATAAACGCTGTTTTGGACTTATTTTTTGTGTTTTCTAAATTTTTTTTAGTTTTTCGATATAATTTAATATTTTTTTGAAATTTCTTATCGAGATGAACCAACAACCATAAAAAAGTAGACACAAAATAAAAAATTGTAAAAAAATCAAATAAGGACAAAATAATAATCAGACGAATATTTCTTAAGATGAACAAATTAAAGATTCATAATCGAACTCAACGATTTGTAGTCGGCCTCCATAATAGAACTCAACGATTCGTAATTGTCGGTCTCCAAGAACCTCAATGACGACCACTCCCCAGTTCCTGAATCCATCCAAACCGAATATTTAATTTTGCAATCCAAAGGGTTTGTGGAGAGCTATTGAGATGGTGGTGTATGGTAGAGGATAAGATTTATTTTGGAAATCTTACTTAAAATGTGTATTTTTTTTATTTTTACAAGATTTATTTTTCTACTTTCTGATATATCTTGTATAATTCTATCAATTAAAAGCACACAAACATATTCTAAAGCATACACTAAAAGGGAAAAAAATATTCTCATAAAGTCAAAAAAATATAGAATTGAAAGTAGCGTAAGAAGATGGTGATGATGGAGAAATGAAGCATAATTTAATGTACAAAAAGCAAAAAAAAAATTAAGAGGAATAATTAAAAAAATATTAGTTCAAAACAAACATAATAGATAATATTGGCATTGATCGTGATATTTGAATTTAATTGATATTACAAGCACATGTTAGAATTGTTTTATTTAAGATTTTTTTAACTCTTATTTCTATTTTAATTTTTATATGTTTTTAATCTTCTTGTCGAGATACTTGTATAGGAAATTATATTAAAAAGTATATAATTGAATGTATGAAAAATAATAAAAAAAAACTAGTATAAAATTAATTTTTAAATCAATATTTATTAAATGGGAATACAAAAAAAAAACATTATAAGCTAACTCTAGGGTACAAAGAGCAAAAAAATAAATACTAGTTTAAAGAATTGTAATTATTAAAGTAATAAATTAAATCTGTCAATTTAAACTAGTTTAGACTGAAGTTGTAATTCTTATAATTTTTATCTCACTCCTAATTTAAATTCTATTAAAAAAACCAACTTTAACAAATATATTAGAAGATGGGGTTTATACTTTTCGAAACATTCCAAAAAATATACTTATAGGGAAAAAATGAAAAAAAAAATAGTTTAACAGGACTTGAAAACAAAATTAAATGGTGGAGGAAATAATATTTAAAGTTTAAATAATATTGCAAAACTAAAAACAAAAAACAAAAATTAAAATGACTTGTCCTACAATATGTGAGAGAAAGCAAGAGGGAGGTGTAATATAGGGTTTTAGAAAGATTGGAAGCATGATATCAGTACTTTTTAACGGCCAATTGATGGTCATTAATTGCAGGGGGTCCTAAAAGAATAGTTTGTAAAGTAAGAGAGGACAATGCAATCGTCAGAACCATAGGAGATGGCGCGCAGAGTATTTGTCGGTAACCATAGGGGAGGTAAGTGAATTTACCCTTGATAATAATGTGTGTAATACACAAAAACAAGTCACGCAATTAAGATAAGAAAAAGATGCCAAAAATATTATTTTATTAATTTAAATGGAAGGATGTATACAATTCTCAATTTTGTTCTCCGTAATGAAGAACGATTCCTCTAGTTCAATCTCTGACTCTAATGGCGATTCAACGACTGTTGAAACTTGTTGTTGAATGAACTGGTTGATGTCTTCTTGAATAAAGAAATTGAAATACTAGCTTTGATCGAGGGCTTGAGCAGTTTGATCTCAAAGAAGTACAGTTGCAGACGAATCGGCATTATTTAAGTGATTGTTGATTCTTCGCAAGAATTTGAGAGAATGACTTGAGAAGAGACTTGAAAAAAACTTGAAAACTTGAGAGAATTCTTCTGACTCTAGGGTCCTTGGGTCCCTTTCTTTATAATGAGAGCCTCTATTTATAGGCCAAAAAAGAGCATTTTCAATTTGACAATTGTTTCTTCATTGATTTGCCTTTCCAAATGAATTTATCTCCTATTTATGGAGAGAATCTTAAGTCAATATAAAATAAATAAATAATACAATAAGAATATTTATTTATTGATGGACCTTGAGAGGATAAGAGTGGGCATGCATCTTTGGATTAGTCCAATTCCATGACTATTTAACCAATTCGACTAATCTGTCTACTTTTGCTCTCTATTGTATTTTTAGATGGACCAAGTCCACATAGTTTTGAGGAGATAATATTTACTTAAAGACTTTGACTAGAATTTTATTTTGTTGACTTTATTTAATCAAAGTTATTTTATTTGTCTTGACTAATTGAACCATGATTAAATTATGTAGAATTTCAGTATCTATAAATTGCTCCCACTTCAAAATTCTAGTAGCATGCTTGCTTAGTAGCATTGAACGTGAGATTTGAAGTAATATTTTCTTTCAATGTAGACTAATTTTAAAAAGTTCAATCTTGAAGGCAGACTTAATTTCTTGGTAGTTCGGAGTAGTATCTATTGAATGAAAGAGCAATTCTTTTCTCAGTTGCCATAGTAAGAATAGGGAATTCACTGTTTAGCACTTCATTCACTTTTTTGAATAGATGCTTTGCCTAGCGCCATTTTAGTGGGATATGTTTTGACAAGTGATTTTAACATCCATGTTCTCCAACACGTGATTTCCAAATACAACCATGAGTATGTATTTCCACAATAGCCAAAGCTTTGATGGTTTGGTTTAGTTCCCTATTATTTTTTCGGTAAAGATCAATTTCCAGAGAATTAGAAGATGTGACTTTCCATCTCCATGCTTGGTTAGCTTCTACCACAGGATATGCATGAGCTGGACCAAAGTGACTTTAGCCTTAATTGTAGAATCCTCCACGCACTCTAGAATTCCGATGAGATTGCGTTGTGCTGCCAATAATTGGTTCTTCCATAAGAAATAAAAGAAACTTTCATATTATATCATGAATGTAGAAAAATCAATCCCATAAAATGAAAGAGCTTAAACCCATCAGAGATTTATTTTCCATGAGAAACAACAATCAAATATTGACCTTAATTCCCTACGAATTGTTTCCTTACTCGAGGGTTCAAACAATTTTCCTTGGCAAATTAATTTCTCATATGCTATAAATTCCAATCGTATGGTGTACGAATTAAAGCTTTACACTTCTGAGCATCTATACAGCCACTCCTTGGATTCACTGCTCCATCATAATTCAAAAGACTGAAGTAGCCAGAAGATAAGAAATTATTAAAGTACAATGCGTTTGTGGAGCAATACAACTTCGTAAGTAATGCTCTTTGTCTCTGTACATGTGTCCAATATTTTTTTTTTTCGCATGACTTTCTCGGTTTCTTTTCCAACATGTGTGTCACGCCCTGATTTTTGATATATAACATAGTCATATTTATCATTCCAAAACCTCACAATTTTCCAAAATAAAATTTCTAAAATCCCTCATTAATACAATATTCCAAATATCACAATTCACGGGTGGCACTCCCGGCCCATCACCCCAAAATATAGTTGAACAAGTTCAATGCTATTTGCTTTCAAATACAACAAAGAGACAAAAGAGGAATTAGTTTACATCTTTCAAAAACAGTTCTAAAGATGTTATGTAATTCCTAGTATGAAAGTCTTCCTCAAAACACGCACCACCATGCACCCATGTAATCCATGTCAAGCCTCTGGAACGGTACCTGAAAGATGGAGGGGGTGAGCTAAAAGCCCAGTAGAAATCACATAACTAGCTCAACTCCCGTCGGAGGCTAGAAATCACATAACTAGCTCAACTCCTGTCGGAGGCTAGAAATCACATTATGTCAATGCAACACAAATTCATATTTTGACCCTTTACCGGCCATACACATATCACGCCAATCACAATTCAATCTCATGGTGAAAGAGAAACGAAAATACGAATAAAGGCGTAAGGATATAATTTCAACGTCATCGAGCCCTACGAAATTTATCGTCACAATATGGTCCCGCTTGTGTCACATGTCCCACATACCATAAGTATGAGTGGAAGTACTCTTAAATGTCCATAAATCCCAAATTAGAGCGAAAACAATCAGTACAAGTCGCCCGACAAGTCGCTCGAGCGGCTAAAAAGTCGCTGGACGGGCCAAAAATCAGTAAAGGTCGCTGGAGCGACTCCAAGGTCGCTCGAGCGACGCCCAAGTCGCTCAAGCGACTTGGTCGATCTCAGTTCGCACAGAAGTTCGTCTCTCGATCGATTCGGCCAAAAACACAACAAAAGCCCATCTAAACATGAAACCAACTACCAATATCATGAATATACACATAATAGAGGTGAGACATCCCTACCTCAAGTCTTGAATCGAAGGATTTGGCGAAGAAGTGAAAGCCCTAGGTTCCAAGCTCCGTATCTTTTCTTCCCGAGCTCCAAATCGCGATCCGTCTTCGATTCCACGTCAAGCACGACCTAAGCAAGCTCTATCCCAAAGGAATTCGAAAATGGCGTGATGGTTTGGTAGTGGTGGTAGAGAGAAGGTGGAGGGAGATATGGTGGAGGGAGAGAGAGATAAGTGGGTGTTTATTTTGTTTGTTGCTTCCCCCCCCTAAAACCCCCCAAAATCTGCTATTAAGCCCCCACATGGGCTCCCACATGAAAATACCACGTACGTAACCCGCGCGAAATAAAACCAAAGACCCCGGACTCGGGTCTTATAACTAAAATTGCAAAACACTTGATAACTAATCAATCGAATAGCCCCAAATATAAATTTAATTTATTTATTTTATTTATAAAAAGTTCAAAATTTTCCGGGTCTTTACAATGTGGCAGGAAACAGGAGTATGAAACATGCAGCTGTAGTCTGTATCTCCTCCTTTTTTGAAAACAAATTAAAACAATGCAATACCAACATGCATGTCAAGAACCAATACAGGGGCTATTCCTTCATATTTCTTCGTTTGTACGGACGCAGATAAAAGATCTTTTGATCGGGTTTCATTATATTTTTGAAACATATTTCGCTGCAATCCAGTGCACACCAATTGGTGGGGGTGAATACCATTTTTCGAAAAGTGACATTTGTAATGCACCTTAGAGCAAGTATCATATTGTTCATTTTACAAAGATTCCAAATTCTGCACCAACATATGTCCCAATGTCCCCTCAACACGACATCTTGTATTTGGCAAAGACTTTAAAACGATGGAGGGTCTTTGTACTTTGGTGCAAGTTGTCCCAATATTCCCTCGACATGGCATCTCGTACTTGGCAGAAACTTCAAAATGACGGAGGACTTCTGTACTTTGGTGCAAGTTGTCCCACTGTTTTCTCAGCACGACATCTCGTATTTGGCTGAGATTTCGGCTGAGACTTCAAAACTGTTGGATGGCCTCTAAATTGGATTTTATTTGTCAAAATATCGAGCTTGATTCTTCTTCAGGATTTTGTTGTTATTGCATACTTTTTTTATAGCATTGATATGACTTCTTGCCCCTCATTTTATTCATATATGTGCAGGTTAGAAATATGATTTTCTATAAAGAGTTGCAAGAAGGTATAGTGACAATATTTGAGGGTGCCGACGAGATAAAGGAAGGGACTACTTTGACAGCCCATGCATCACCTATCGGTGTTGACAAGATGTGTGCGCCTCTACCAAACAACTCATTTCACCTCAATCATTGGTCAGAAGAAGTTCATTGCAAGTTTTTTTTTGTTTTGGGGCTACTCCTTGTGTTCAAGATGCAAACTTTAAGGCTTTGCGGCTCCTTTCTTCCCTTCATGAAAGTGTCGATATTTGTGATTCGGTTCATCTCTTGGGCCATTGCATTCACATTGGAGAGGTAAAATGGAGTAGTTTGAAGCAGACCTTTTTTACATTATGGGATACTGGGAGTTGGACAGAAGACATCTTAAGTTACGATAACAAATTTCTTCTTTCCTTGAAGATTTTGCAATTAAGTTGAATGTGTTCTTTTCTACTTCTTTTGAATGGATGGACGAATTGATTTACTTTTTTGGATGGATTGAACTTAAGAAAAATTTATGAGCTGCCTACGTACCCTTTAAAGGGATCAAGTCAAAATGTAGTTCAAGGTTAGAATACTTTTTCTTTTGGTAGGATCGTACACAGTTTTAGCTCATGCAAGTCAGGAGTATTATGCAATTTAAGTTCATGCAATTAGGACTTTCAATGTTAAGTTATTTGAGGTCATCAACTATTTGTTGTCCCATTAGCATGATAGTACGTCTTCTGACTTGGGTGAACCTTCCACATTGACTTCAAGCTATGTTACTCGTTTCGTACAAGATGGAACTAACCTTTAAGTGTCTTTATCCTCTCTAGAAGAATCAAGCTCGATATTCTTTGTCGTTCTCTTAGAGTTCTCATTGTTTGATGATGTGCTTTTACTACCAACCGACGGAACATCAACTTTTGTGATTGAAATGTCACTTCTTTTTGTGCCTCTTTTGTAGTGCCAAGCCTGTTACAGAAGCTCCAATACGATCAAACACCGAAACTCGAAGAGTCAACAAACGTCTTCTTTTACTTCTTCCACCGTGATATGCTGCACATTTGTATTTTTAACTTTTCCCTTGGAAGATATACGAATGGGTTCTAGTGGTGTGATTGAAACGTATTTGAAAACCTTTTTTACAACTTGAGTGTGAGAACGTGAAGGATCCTCTTGTGATGGGACAAGTTTTGTTGATTCCTTGCAACTACTTGCAGTCTCTTTTGAATGTGTCACTTTATCTCCTATTGCTTTCTTTACTTTTCTTTGACCTTGGAAGAGACTTCAATTTGTCACGCTCTCAATTTTAAACATAATTTAATAATACATTTACCATTAATAAAGACTCACAATCTCACCAAATTTTCCCAAAAGGTACGTTGATGATAGAGTAAATCAAAATAAGTTTGAAAGACATTACAAAAGTGGTCGCTTCGACCAATGATCATTATCTCCAAAACCAAAAAGGAGTAGAGTGGTTTACATCATTTGAACAGAAGTAGATAAAATACGAGTTACATTACATCCTTTCAAAAATGATAAATAAAGGATGTTAAGTAATTCATCCGATGCAGCTTTCCTAAGTATGCATGTCGATCCATGCAAGTCAAGCACCCCATGCTATCACTCCAAGGTCGTACCTGAAAAGAAAGAAGGGTTGAGCTCGACAGCCCAGTAGGAAAGTCTACACAAGTATTACATGCATATGACATGATATGATGTGTCGGACAAACATTTATATCAACACATGTAGAGATAGACTAAACGGAAGCAATATTAGATTGAGAGATAGTATAGATAACTCTATTGTGCACCATGGTTTCTTAATCCATTCAATTCAAATCCACGAATGTCATGTGTCACCAATCTGTCCTCGTTATGTATCAAGGTGTCATTCCTGGCACTCCTGGAGGCATTCCAGTACATTCCTGACATTCCCGAAAGCATTCCAGTACATGGCCCTGCCTAGTATTCCCGAAGGAGTCTAGTACAGTGTTCACATATGTCATGTGTCTCATAACGTTCGTGTCGTATCGTAAAAATGTGCACACAAGTCATAAAAGTTCATCACTTTTCACCCACTAAGTTCGATATCAATGTGTGTCACATGATTCACTTCTTTTGTTCTCATTAATGGCATGATACAATGCTTAACATGATCTAAAACAATAAGTAAAAGCCAACATTTAATGTCCAAGAAAAAGTAAGTTTTAGAGTTCACGGGGTTCTAATATTGACAAAAGAATGCGTCAAAACAAGTGCCAAAGCATAGTCAAAATAATGGAAAGTTTCAAAAAGAAAGCACTGGTGTGCCCAAAAATAAGGCACCGGTGCTTAGTGGAATACCAAGATGCAGAGAGCAAATGACACTGGAGTCACCAAAAATAAGGCACCGATGCTTAGTCCAAAATCTGAGAATTTGAAAGGGAGACACCGGTGTATCAAAAATTAAGGCACCGGTGTCAAGTACCAAGTCTGAGATACAGAGAGCAATTTCAAAGGGTGGCACCGGTGTATCAAAAATCAAGGCACCGGTGTCAAGCACCAAATCTGAGATACAGAGAACAATTGGCACCGGTGTCACCAAAAACAAGGCACCGGTGCATCGGGCACGAACAAAGGCATTTCTAACAGATTTTCGACAATGAACTTAGGGCTTTTTAACTCAACTTCAAAGCATCAAATGACAACCAAATCAAGTTCTACACGCGTAATAAGTGTGAGAAATCCCTACCTTAACTTCCGGATTCAAGAATCAAACTCCAACTTCAAGCTTTAGCTTCCAAATGTTGCAAAATGCCAAGAACACCTCCTCCAAGCAAATGGTTGCAAACCACCACCGGATATCAACCAAGGATGAGGGAAAATCGTAGAATCTTGAAGGAATCGAGATTTGGAGCAAGATTCGAATGGAGGGTATTTGAGAGAGAGAACAACCGTATGAGAGAGAAGAGAAAAATGGGTTTGGGTTTAGACAAATAGATTTTGTCTGATATACAACAAATCCAACACCCAAAAATTACACTTACACCCCTCAAGTATGATTACATGCTACCACAAGCCTCTAAAGTTATCATGTTATATCACATTGACCCCAAATCATGCTTTAACACCAATTTTCACATACTCCACATTAATTATTCTCATTAACCCGTATATTAATATAAAAATTTAAAATTTTCCGGGTCTTTACATCCTTCCCTCCTTAGAGAAATTTCGTCCTCGAAATTATATAAACATAACAACACAAGTCATGCATCAACAATGCCAAAACGGAATACCACAATCATGACTCAAGAAATCCATGAAATTAGCCAAATATATTAACATGTTACATGCATCGACAATGCCAAGTCAAACATCACAATGTAATGACTATCAAGTCCACAATAATCAAGTTCCAACAAATTACACAATCAAGGAGTAAACAAGTGAGGGTATTTCTCCCTAACTTCATCTTCTCGTTCCCAAGTCGACTCTTGCTTGCCTTGGTTACTCCACAACACTCGCACTAATGGTATCGTCTTGCCTCGTAATATTTGCTCGCGTGAATCAAGGACTCGTATCGGTTCCTCTCCATACGAAGCATCGGCTTCCAACTCAAGTTCAGACCACTCAAGCACGTGTGACGGATCCGGTTCATACTTTCTCAACATCGAAACGTGAAAAACATTGTGTACACCCGACAATCTTGGCGGTAAGGCCAAACAGTATGCAATTTCTCCGATCTTCTCAATAACATCAAATGGCCTAATATATCGTGGTGAAAGCTTACCTTTCCGCCCAAAACGTGACAAACCCCGTCGCGGTGATACTTTCAAAAACACGTGATCTCCCAACTCGAATGATAAAGGGTGACGACGACGATCAGCATAACTCTTCTGTCTACTCTGCGCGGTAAGCAACCTCTGACGAATCAACTTGATCTGTTCGGTTGTCTCCTCTTGTGCTGCCAAAAGTCGTTGGCGAATCGTTCTCATACTCTCGGTGGTCTCTCCAATCAAGTCTGGTCCGACTAAAATCGTCTCTCCCAATTCGGTCCAACACACGGGTGATCTACACGGTCTCCCATACAAGGCCTCACAAGGTGCCATCTCGATACTGGATTAATAACTATTGTTGTATGCGAACTCGACAAGCGGCAAGTAGTCCTCCCAACCACCACGAAAATCCAGAACACAAGCCCGTAGCATATCTTCTAAAATCTGAATTGTCCGTTCGGATTGCCCATCTGTCTGAGGGTGATATGCAGTGCTAAACAACAAGTTCGTGCCAAGCGCTGCTTGCAAACTCTGCCAAAAACGAGCAGTAAACCACGGATCTCTATCTGATACAATGGATATTGGAATTCCACGAAGACGAATGATCTCGTGAATATACAAGCGACTAAGCTTCTCCACTGAATCGGTCACCTGAATAGGTAAGAAATGGGCAGTCTTCGTCAAACGATCAACAATCACCCAAATGGCGTCATGTCCCCTCGGCGTTTTCGGTAGACCCGAAACAAAGTCCATCGTAATATTTTCTCATTTCCATTCAGCTACAGGTAAAGGTTGCAACTCCCTAGCGGGTCGTTGATGCTCGGCCTTCACTTGTTGACATGTAAGACACCTCACCACAAAATTCACCACGTTCCATTTCATTTCGGACCACCAAAACTGTCTACGCAGGTCGTGGTACATCTTCGTTCCCCCTGGATAAACGGCCAAAGGAGAGTGATGAAACTCCCGTAAAATATCTTCCCGATACGAAATAGGTACAAATAGTTTCCCTCGATAACGTAAACTTCGATCAGCATGAATCATCCATCCGTCTCGTGGATTGCCACTGAAGAACTTCTTGCGTAACTCATTCGTTTCCTCATCATGCTGTTGGGCGTCACCCACTCGAGTCGATAAAGTTGAATGCACTGTCAAATTGTACAAAGTCATTCCCTCCTGGGCTTCCTAAAAACACATCGCATAAGGCCCCAAATCTTGAATCGTCTTCCACTCATGGATTGTCAAACTCGCTAGATGTGTCGGTTTTCTACTCAAAGCGTTCACTACTACGTTAGCTTTCCCCGGGTGATATTGCAACTCAAAATCGTAATCTTCAATATGCTCTATCCAACGGCGTTGTAGTAAATTCAGCTCTTTCTGGGAGAACAAGTACTTCAAGTTCTTGTGGTCAGAAAATACCTCAAATTTCTCACCGTATAGGTAGTGTCGCCAGATCTTTAAGGCAAAAACAACGGCTGCAAGCTCCAAGTCGTGCGTAGGATAATTTCTTTTATGAACCTTCAACTGTCGAGATCCATATTCTACCACCCGTCCCGTCTGCATCAAGACGCATCCAAGCCCTTCCGTTGAGCCATCACAATAAACTGAGTAACCAACTCCCCATTTCGGAACGATCAAAATTGGTGCGCTAGTCAAACATTTCTTCAACTCCCTAAAAGCAATCTCGCAAGCATCATCCCATACAAAACGCGTCCCCTTGCGTGTCAAACGCATCACCGGAGCCGCCAAACGAGAAAAATCTAGGACAAAATGACGATAGTACCCGGCTAACCCCAAGAAACTGCGGATATCGAAAACACTCTTCGGTCGCGGCCACTCATAACAGATTCCACCTTTACTGGATCGACAGATACACCACTATGCGACACGACGTGTCCCAAAAACTTCACTTCAGATAGCCAAAACTCACACTTATTGAGCTTGGCATAAAGACAATGCTCCCTCAAAAGTTCTAGAACAACGGCAAGGTGAGATTGGTGCTCTTCCTCCGTAGGTTAGTAGATCAAAATGTCATCCACAAAAACTACCACAAACCGATCAAGGTACTTACGAAAAATACGATTCATGAGGTCCATGAATGTAGCTGGTGTGTTCGTCAACCCAAAAGGCATAACCACGAACTCATAGTATCCATAGCGCATACGAAAAGCAGTCTTAGCAATATCGTCCTTCCGAACCCTCAACTGATGATAGCCCGATCTCAAGTCGATTTTTGAAAAGCATGTCGCACCTCGAAGTTGGTCAAACAAATTGTCAATCCTCGGCATTGGATACTTGTTCTTCACGGTAACACGGTTAAGCTTACGATAATCGATGCACAATCTCAATGATCCATCCTTCTTTTGCGCAAACAAGGTTGGCGCTCCCCACGATGATGTACTAGGGCGAATAAATCCCAAATCTTGCAACTCCTGCAACTATGTCTTTAACTCCTTCAATTCGGTTGGTGCAAAACGATAAGGTGGCATCGAAATCGGAGCGGTACCGGGAAGTAAATCTATCTCAAACTCAACCTCTCTCTCGGGAGGTAAACTAGGCAACTCAGCTGGAAATACATTTGGAAAATCACGGACCACTAAAGGTAACTCTCCACGTGCGAACACATCCTCATCCAAAGTCAAACTCGCCAAAAAAGTATAAATAGACTCTCGCTCTCTAGATCCCCACAAATAAGGCTCTAATGGTTCTCGATGTTCTCCAAGAAACTCAAAACAATCCCCTTCAGGTGAACAAATGCGAACTCGGCGTTTAAAACAATCGATGGTAGCATGAAAAGTAGATAACCAATCCATAACCAGAATAACATCAAATCCCGACATGTCCAAAACGATGAAGTCAAAGATGAAATGACGGTCAAGGATGACAAGCTCACAAGCTCTACAAATGCGACGAAGTGAAGACCTACCTCCAAGAGGAGTCTCAACAAATAAGGGTGACTTAAGATCGTCAGTCTCTAGCTCCAAGGCACACACACAAATGATGCAGCAATGAAAGAATGTGATGCTCCAGAATCAAATAAAACTCGAGCAAAAGAGTTAAACAACAAGAAAGTACCCCTCACAACTGAAGCCTCTGGAGTCTGTGAGGAATAAGGTGCAGCAGTAGGTATGACATTGAAAACTCTTCCTTGGGCATGCTGAGCTTGCGCATAGCCACCTCATTGTCCTGAACCCGATGTAGGTGCCGACGAACTCGCACCCCTGCCAACATGAGAACCTTGAACTGAAGTAATTTGACGGAAGTGGGGCTGATGCTGCCTCTGGGTATCCCTAAACTGTTGTTGTTGCTGTCCACGGCCTTGTCGTGGCTGCGAAACGGAACCTGCTTCACTACGTGCACCCGTCCCCTGGAGACAATTTCTAGCCACATGACCCGGTTGGCCACAAGAGTAACAAGCCCTCGACTGCATCGTACACTGATTACGAACATGGCCTGGTTGGTTGCACCGATGCCACACAACAAGTGGTCTCGAAGTGTTACTCCTAGAGTCGGAGAAAGTAGGTGGCCTAAGATTAGAGTGGCTCTGAGGAGATTGAAATTGATCTCTCTGTCGCTTGCACCCTTGACTCCCGGAGCTCCCTGAAGATGACGAATTTTGCACAACACCTGATTTTCTTGGTTCCCAAACTCTAGAACCTCGTTGTGCCTCTCTGGGCAACTCCACACTCCTTGCACACTCTATAATCTCAGCAAAACTCATTTTGTGCTGGCTCACGACGAGCCTCCTCACAGAAGAGTGAAGACCACTCTCAAAACGACGGCATTTGCGATCTTCCGAAGTCACTAACTCTGGTGCAAAACGGGATAAGTTCTGAAATTTCGCAGCATACTTTGACACCGTCATATTTCCTTGCTCTAGCCTCTCAAATTGGATATGCAATTGCTTGCGATAGGATTTCGGAAAATATCGGTGCTCGAAAAGAACCTCAAAATCAGCCCAAGTCATGTTTTCAACATCTGGCTCATCAATTCTTGCCATATGCCTAGCAGCCCTTCGCGCATCCTTCCTTACTTCAAGGATAGACTCCCACCATTCGTTTGCTTCCCCGATCAATTGACATGCCACAATAGAGACTCGAAGGTCATCCTCTACTATTCTCAAAGCCTTGAATAGCTTAAGGATCTCGAAAAGCCAATGACTAGCCGCGAGAAAATCACCACCCTCTCCGCTGAATTGAGGAGGGTTAAGACGGCGAAACTCTTTCATAGCATCAATTACCCGATCACTTGGATGGACTCTAGCAGCCTGATTCAGCCTATTAGCCTCGGCTAGCGCCGCCACAAACTCTCTTGCAAATGCGCTCGGAGCGGCCGGCGGTTCAACGTTCTGTTCTATTTCCTCGTGAACTTCCTCTGCCTGCGGAACATCCCTCTGTTGACTCACAACATCTTCTAACAGTATCTCACGATAACGGCCCCGGCCTCGGCCTCGAGGTCCACCCAACCTTATCCCACATCGCGGAGGCATAATTCTACAACAATATAAACAATACTACCAATATCAAACGACTATTGCCATCACAAGGCCAATATCAAACAGGAATCCCTAACAAAAGGGTCAACATCCACATATCATCATACTAACATGGTACGCAATGCCAATGCATGTTATGCACACAAGCACACACATGTCATGTCCAAATGCAACGAGTTTTGAACCCAATGAGACTAAAAGTCTCCCCACGGTCTCTAGGTATTCTAACTTAGAGCTCTGATACCAAGTTGTCACGCCCTCAATTTTAAACATAATTTAATAATACATTTACCATTAATAAAGACTCACAATCTCACTAAATTTTCCAAAAGGTACGTTGATGATAGAGTAAATCAAAATAAGTTTGAAAGACATTACAAAAGTGGTCGCTTCGACCAATGATCATTATCTCCAAAGCCAAAAAGGAGTAGAGTGGTTTACATCATTTGAACAGAAGTAGATAAAATAGGAGTTACATTACATCTTTTAAAAAATGATAAATAAAGGATGTTAAGTAATTCATCCGATGCAGTTTTCCTAAGTATGCATGTCCATCCATGCAAGCCAAGCACCCCATGCTATCACTCCAAGGTCGTACCTGAAAAGAAAGAAGGGTTGAGCTCGACAGCCCAGTAGGAAAGTCTACACAAGTACTACATGCATATGACATGATATGATGTGTCGCACGAACATTTATATCAACACATGGAGAGATAGAGTAAACGGAAGCAATATTAGATTGAGAGATAGCATAGATAACTCTATTGTGCACCATGGTTTCTTAATCCATTCAATTCAAATCCACGAATGCCATGTGTCACCAATCTGTCCTCGTTATGTATCAAGGTGTCATTCCTGGCACTTCTGAAGGCATTCCAGTACATTCCTGGCACTCCCAAAGGCATTCCAGTACATTCCTGGCACTCCCGAAAGCATTCCAGTACATGGCCCTGCCTAGTATTCCCGAAGGAGTCTAGTACGGTGTTCACATATGTCATGTATCTCATAACGTTCGTGTCGTATCGTAAAAATGTGCACACAAGTCATAAAGTTCATCATTTTCACCCACTAAGTTCGATATCAATGTGTCACATGATTCACTTCTTTTGTTCTCATTAATGGCATGATACAATGCTTAACATGATCTAAAACAATAAGTAAAAGCCAACATTTATTGTCCAAGAAAAAGTAAGTTTTAGAGTTCACGGGGTTCTAATATTGACAAAAGAATGCGTCAAAACAAGTGCCAAAGCATAGTCAAAATAATGGAAAGTTTCAAAAAGAAGGCATCGGTGTGCCCAAAAATAAGGCACCGGTGCTTACTGGAATACCAAGATGCAGAGAGCAAATGACACCGGTGTCACCAAAAATAAGGCATCAATGCTTAGTCCAAAATCTGAGAATTTGAAAGGGAGACACCGGTGTATCAAAAATCAAGGCACCGGTGTCAAGTACCAAGTCTGAGATACTTAGAGCAATTTCAAAGGGAGGCACCGGTGTATCAAAAATCAAGGCACCGGTGTCAAGCACCAAATCTGAGATACAGAGAACAATTGGCACCGGTGTCACCAAAAACAAGGCACCGGTGCATCGGGTACGAACAAAGGCATTTCTAACAAATTTCCAACAATGAACTTAGGGCTTTTTAACTCAACTTCAAAGCATCAAATGACAACCAAATCAAGTTCTACACGCGTAATAAGTGTGAGAAATCCCTACCTTAACTTCCGGATTCAAGAATCAAACTCCAACTTCAAGTTTTAGCTTCCAAATGTTGCAAAATGCCAAGAACACCTCCTCCAAGAAAATGGTTGCAAACCACCACCGGATATCAACCAAGGATGAGGGAAAATCGTAGAATCTTGAAGGAATCGAGATTTGGAGCAAGATTCGAATGGAGGGTATTTGAGAGAGAGAGCAACCGTATGAGAGAGAAGAGGAAAATGGGTTTGAGTTTAGACAAATAGATTTTGTCTGATATAAACCAAATCCAACACCCAAAAATTACACTTACACCCCTCAAGTATGATTACATGCTACCACAAGCCCCTAAAGTTATCATGTTATATCACATTGACCCCAAATCATGCTTTAACACCAATGTTCACATACTCCACATTAATTATTCTCATTAACCCGTATATTAATATAAAAATTTAAAATTTTGCGGGTCTTTACACTTCAATTGGGATAACCTCAGAAACTGAATCAGAATCCAAGTAAAATTTGCATTTGCAAAATATGAGTCAGCTTTAGTGAATGGCTCGTCAGTTGCTAAAATTGTTTTGGTCCCGTCTTGATAAAATTTAAAGCATTGATGGAGTATCGATGCAACTACTCCATTCCCATGCACCTAAGGCCTCCCAAGCAATATATTGTAAGACGTCTTTGCATCGATGACATGAAATAATGTGCTTGTTGTAAGTTCATCAATGGTGAGGTTCAGTAATGTATGTCAATAATATTTTGGCATCAATATTCAGTAAAATGGGAAGACACCAATGGTAATAGTAAAGGGGTATGAACTGCAATTAGAACAGTCACAAATTAGTTTTGGGTATTTTTAGTTATGTTGGACAAGATTAAACCAATGTAGGAGACTCACCATATTCAGGTAGATCTTCATTGACTCTGAACTGAGCCTTATCTAGTTCATCCATTTCAGACCAAGGAATAATGGTTACCTTTCTTGTTGATTTCTTTTGAAGGTCAAAGTGCAACTTCTTGAGGGACTGAAAAGGAATTGCAAACTTGCCAATTGATTTAAGAGGGAATCTAGATTAGGGAAACAAATGGGAAATGGGAGACCTTAAGTGACCAAAGTGCCGTTCAAACAAGTCAACATCTGACTTTTCGTCATAAAAAAAGAAACCGGTATTCGCGGTGGATTTGATTGGAACGAAAACATAAACATAAGGTCAAAATGAAAGGGTAAGGACTAGAGTGAAATTGGGGTAAAAGTACAAGGACCATTTGAGTAATTAACCTAATAAATTATTATATGTCAACATTGATTCCATCTAACCAAATATATCCCAAATAATCACATTCCCTCAGTTGCCACTATCATGGCCCTACAGAATCAATTCAATAGACATTAATTTTCATTATTGAAGTAGGAACACTCACATGTCTGTTGAAGATTTGTTCAAAGGGAACTTCCAAGAGTTGGGATTGAAGCAAGTCTATGGAGATTGGCTCAAATTCTTAGCGAGGAGTGGGTAAGATTGTGGATTGGCTCCAACTAAATTAACCTCCCCCCCCCCCTTTTTTTTTTTTTTGGACTTGGTAAAGATTAGTTTGAGGCATGTATAAACAAAGTGTCAATGGCACTCCTCTCCTACCTATAAATATGTATCTCTTTGTATAGGTTTCAAAGTACACCAAGAATAAATTGTAGAGTGAGCAAGAAGCTATTGTTGAGGACAAGAGCGCACACACACTCACAATATGAAGAAGAATACAATATAGAAAAAAGATTTAGAATTATTTTTATTCACTCATAATAGACAGACTAGATTACATGCTAATTTATACTTAATATGAAATGTAACTCTACTCCTAATTAAACCACCATAATGCTCATAAACCTCCACTAACTTCACACACAATTACTTTGTGTAACTCCCACTACTATGACTCTTGAAATACTAATTAACATATAACTCCCAAATAAATAAAAATAAAGTTTATTTCCAACACCCCTTCTTAAACTTATTTTTTATTACTCTAACCATACTCCTTAATTTGCAAAAAATATCTTCTTTGAGTGCTTTGTGAAAATATCAGCAACTTAATCTTGTGACTTCACAAACTCGAGTTCCACCTCCTTCTTGGATACATACTCCCGAATGAAATGATATCTCATGTCAATATGTTAGCTATGATCATGAAACATCAGATTTTTGGCCAAACCTAGTGCCAACTTGTTGTCAATATAAATCTCCGTTAATTCCTCTTAAGGCAAGTGGAGCCCTTTCAACAAATTTCTAAGACAAATAACTTAACAAACACAATGTTGCCGCAACATATTTGGCTTCACAAGTAGAGAGTTTAACAATAGGTTGCTTCTTCGAACTCCATGCAAACGCCTTCTCTCCCATGAAAAAGACAAATCTGGTTGTTCTTTTTCTATCATTCAAATCTCCTACCCAATCGCTATCACAATAACCCACTAGGTTGAAATTGTTAGGAATAGAATACATCAACCCAAAATGAAGAGTACCTTTTAGATAACGTAGTATCTTTTTCTCCGCTTTAAAATGAGTCATGGTAGAAGCTTCCATGTAATGACTCACAACTCCAATACCAAATAGAATATCCGGTCAGGTACATGTAAGATAACTCAAACTTCCAACAAGACTCATGAATAGAGTAGAATTCACCTTCTCACTATCTTCAAATTTGGACAATTTCATTCCAACCTTAACGGGCTTGTCCACCGACTTGCAATCTTCCATTTTAAACTTTTTTAGAATTTTCTTAGCATAACCTTCTTGAGCCATAAAAATACCTCCATCCATTTGCTTCACCTCAATGCCAAGATAATAAGCCATGAGCCCAATATCCATCAACTCAAATTCTTTGGCTATTACTTTTTGTAATTCTTCAAACATCTTGGGATTATTTTATGTGAAAATCAAATCATCCACATACAAGCAAGTAAAGAATACATCCCCATTTTCATTCATCTTTGCATAAAGAGATGTTCGTGGGGACACTTGATAAAACCATGAGCTTGAAAATAGTTATCAAATCTACTATTCTAAGCTCTTGCTGCTTGCTTCAATTCATAAAGTGTCTTGTTCAATTTCAACACTTTATCTTCATGATTTTTCACACAATATCCCATAGATTGGTCAACATATACCTCATCTTCAAGAAAACCATTCGAAAAAAGTGAATTTCACATTCATTTGATCAATTTTTCAACCATTAGTATCGGTCAAAGAAATAATTAATCGAATTATTTTCTAAATGGGCAACGGGGGCAAATACCTCACCATAATCAATACCTTGTCTTTGTTTGTAAACTTTTACAACAACTTAACTTTATACTTTTCAACTTCTCATTTAGTATTTCTTTTTATTTATACACTCATTCGACTCCAATTGCTTTTTGACCTCTCAGAAGTATTGTGAGATTCCATGTACCATTTCTTTTAATTGCTTGAATCTCCCACATCTATTGTATCTCTCCACCTTTTGTCTTGTACCACTTTCTCAAAATCTGTAGGTTAACTACCTAAAAAGAGACAAAAAAGTATGACATCACTTGCACTTGAACTTGATTCGGATGATTAAGGACTTGTTTGTGCATGAGTTGGACCCGGTGGTGATGGTAATGGAGAAATTAGCTCCAAAACATCATCTCCTTACTCTTCTTCCTCCAAAAATGAAAAAAAAATCATACTCTTCTTCGGAATTATTTCAAGCCCGTTCACTTTCTTCATCAAACTTCACATCTCTACTAATCATAATTTTTCCATTACTTGGATTGTAGAGCCTATAACTTTGCTTCTTGAATCATACCTGATGAAGATAAAATTTTCACTTTTATCCTCTAGTTTGGTCCGCTTCTCATCTGCTACATGCGCATAAGCAATACTCCAAAAAACACGCAAATGAGAGACACTTGGCTTGAATCCTCCCCATTCTTCTTGTAGTGTTTTGTTCTCAACACCTCTAGTAGGACACCGATTTAATAAGTAGACGGCACAATCAACGGCTTCCTCTCAAAACTCCTTCGGCGTTTTCTTACTTTTCAACATACTCTGAACCATATTGAGAATGGTTTGATTTCTCCTTTTGGCAACCCCATTTTTTTGAGGTGATCTTGGAACCGTTAGAGGATGGCGAATTTTGGCAAAATTTTTTGAGTTCATTTGATGTAAATTCACCACTTTTATCGGATCTTATTGCCTTGATTTCATATACCCACTTTGTTTTTCAACAAAAGCCTTGAATTTTTTAAAAATTCCAAACAGTTCAAATTTTTTTGAGAAAATAAACCCATATTTTTCGGCTAAAATATCAGTAAATAACAAAATATACCAATTTTTACCATTTGATGATGGGTTGATAGACCCGCAAACATCGGAGTGAATAAGTTGAAGGGGCTTATTCACTCTTGAAATGACTTCTTTTGAAAAAAAATTTCTTACTTATTTGTCAAAAAGACATCTTTTACAAAGTTGATGTGGGTGGTCAATGAAAGGTAGTCTATTCACCATCCGTTTCTTAGAGAGCGCCATTAGTCCTCCAAAATTCAAGTGTCCAAAATGTAATGCCATAACCAAGAGGTATCCTTAACACCGCTCTTCAAACATTTAGCCTCACTATTTTGAAAGTTGAGCAAAAATATCCGATTTCTTGTCATGGGTACTTTAGCAACCAAAATTTCTTAATTATTTCTTATTGAAAGACTATGATCTCTCATAGAAATATCATAATCTTTTTCTAAAAGTTGTCCCAAACTGAAAATATTATTTTTCATGTTAGACACGTAAAATACATTAGAAATCATTTGGCGTCTCCTATCCTTCAACTGAATCAAAATGTCACCTTTTCCTTTCTCCGAAATTTGCAAAGAATCACCAAAAGTGACTTTTTCGTCGACAGATTCATCAAAGCTCTATGAACAAATTTTTGCTCCCACATATGGTTACTTGCACGGTGTCTAGATACCACAAGTTGATCTCTCCCTTTTCTTCTCCCTTGTATGCCAATAATAAAGTTGGCTCCACCTCTTTATGTTTGTCTCCTGCTAAATTCACCTTCTCTTAAAAAAAGATCGCTTCTATATTCGGCCGCATAGTGACCAAATTTATTGCAATTATAATATTGAACTTGTGATTTATCATACCTTCTTCCGGAAAATTGACAATTATTTCCTCTTCGTTGCCCTCTAGCATAATGGGTGTCTTGGCCTCTTTCATTCTTGTTGAATGAATTTCTAAAATTATTTTATCCTCTACCACGACCTCGTCTGCCGCATCCTCCATGGCACGGCCACGCCCTTAACCTCGATGTCTTTGACTTTTCTCTTGCCTTCCTTTATTCTCTTTGAAGAAAAATTTTGTTTGAAGCACTTGCTCCAACGACTCTTACTTCTTCCTGTTAAGTTGTTCTTCATGGGCTAGCAATGATCACAAGAGTGTGTTAACCGTCAATGTGTCTAAATCTTTAGACTCTTCAATAGCTACAACAATGTAGTCAAACTTATTGTCTAAGGAATGAATGATTTTTTCTCCCACACGGTTATCCTTCAAATCTTTGCCATGCTTTCACAAATTATTCACAATAGCAAAAAACTCTTGTGAAATAATCCGAAACTAGTTCGGAATCCTTCATCTTCAAAGCTTCAAATTCACCTCTTAAAGTTTGGAGACGAACTTTCTTCACCTTTTCAACACCACCATGGGAAGTTTGGAGAATCACCCATACTTCCCTAGAAGTGGTTGCTTCGACAATCTTTTGTAACAAAGTATCATACTTGTCTGATCCTTCTTCTTCGTCGCTGTCAAGACATCTCTTTGAGCTTGAATCAAAACTAATATGTCTTGTGGTTGTGTAAAGTCTGTTTCTACAAGCTCCCACAAGTCTTGCATTCCAAGAATCACCTCATGCGGATACAACAATTCTCATAATTGTCTTAGGTGAACTAGGGCATTTGAAATGGAAACAATATTCCATTATTTTTCATCTCTCTCTTTGACACTAAAAATCTTGCTCTGATACTACTTTGTTGAAGGTAAGAGCATATATACACTCGCAATATGAAGAAGAAGACAATATAGGAAAACGACTTAGAATTATTTTTTATTCACTCATAATAGAAGGACTAGATTACATGCTAATTTATACTAAACATAAAATGTAACTCTATTCCTAATTAAACCACCATAATGCTCATAAATCTCCACTAACTCTATTATTTTTATAACCACAAAATAAACATACAATTACTTTGTGTAACTCCCACTACTATGACTCTTGAAATACTAACTAACTTATAACTCCTAAATAAATAAAAATAAAGTTTCTTTCCACCAACTACTTGGGATTTCCTATTTTGGGGTTTGATGAGTGAAATCTTTGTAATTCATCACCATATTTTGGGATCTGTTGTCTGTTTAGTAGGCAATTTGTCGAACCACATCAAAATTATTATTTCTCTGTTGGGGTATGTGTGTATTTTTATTTTCGGTTGGTCCTGAGCAGAACAAGACAAACTTATTAATCCTGTCCCGTACTGGCGCGGTACATCCCGTACCGCCCTCGTAATGGTACCGGACCACCTGAGTTCCGTTCCAACCACTGTTCCGGACTGTTCCGGCGTATTTCGGGCTGATCTGGTCTATTTCAGCGTGTTTCGGCCGGTACCGTACCGTACCGGTCTGTATTTAAAAAAATAAAAAAATTCAATTAATGTTTTTTGGGTAATTAGCCATAAATTGAGACTAAAATCATCTCTTTTTTTATGTTTGGTGATTTATTTTTAAATTGTGATGCTTTATTTTATATATTCAATATAATTTTTTATTAAAAAATATTATTTGAAATACGTATATTAATTTTAGCGATAAGTGCAAAACGGTATGCTGGTACATATCGGTACCGGTACGTACCATACTAGTAGCAAAACCGGTACACTTGTCGGTACGAGATTGATAACTTTGGAACAAGAAGTATAGTGTCAAATTTAACCTAGAAACTGCTCGATTTTTTCCTAAAAATTTGAAGTGTCAAAAAATCAATTTGGAGGACACAAGTATAAAGAGCTCATCGATAGGGATGACACAAGTATAAAGAGCTCATCGATAGGAGTCTTATAGAGGAAACAATGCAAAGATGGGAGGACTGACATATTCACACGGGTAACACCAGTAGAACCCTACTTGGCTCTATTTTTCGAGAGCCTTTTGGTCATTCTTCTTGATTTGCACAAGACGAAGAAGACGGTGCAATCCATAGTGGCAAGAACCTACGAAAACAAGTTACAATAGGGTCAAATCAGACTCGGTCAGACCAAGCTAACTCGATCCCAATCAGTGGATGGAATTCATGACCGAGTCAAATTTTACTGACTCGGTTAACTATGACTAACCTAGATGACTCAGTATATTAATTGCAATTAAGGTCTTCAAGTTTTAGAACATTCAATTCAGCCCAATTTAGATGTTTTTGGCATTGGTTCCTTACCAGTCTTGATGATCTAGATCCAAAGACGTGCTCAATTTTTGTGATTCTGCTCAAAAGTTTGTGTACTATCTGTCTTTTTTTTTTTTTTTTGAAAAATGTTGGTTTTTTGCATTTTTGGCATTAGATATTATTAGTGGTGGAGCTCGAAGAGTTGCAATGGTAGCCTCCAGAAATACAGATGACAATGCCTAGGAATTTGGCAGATTCTAAACATGGTGGAGGCTGGTTTTGCCTCAAGCATTGTTCACAACTTTAGAGAGGCACGATGTCGCGGTCCTAAAGCTGTTATTGCCTCCCCAAGCGCGGGTATTGATGGTCAATGAACAACTCCAAGATACAACCAAATCACGGCCAAGCCTTCTCGATGTTCGCGTCCACCGGAAGTAGGATGAACCGTCTATGATCGAAGTTGCCCAATAATATTAAAAATAGAAGAGAACAAAAACAAGAGCGAGAGAGAAGAAGAAGAATGTAGGTTAGTAGTTTTTATTGCAAGTAAATAATTGTTAGAGATCAATCCTTTATATAGACTTGAGCTGTGTCTTTTCAAAAAGACATAACTCTAGATGTAACAACTTTAAATGAAGAGACACTAATTCAAAAGGTGTCTCTTGAAGAAATGCTTAATAAAATAACTTAATTAAAATGAGGTTTAAAACTTAAATAATTCCAACAATCCCCCACAAGTTTTAAAACTTTTATAAAATATCTAGATAAGTAAAAACTTTGGGCAACTATTATACTGTGCAATAGGTGTAGGTGTCTTTCGGATTTGAACCTCACTTAGTGTTAACAGTCTCCCTCTGAAGGATCATAGTGAACTAAGTCTTGAACTAGATCCTTTGAGTCAGAGTTCAACATGTCACACACACAGTACCGATATCAGACAAGGTTCGCGGGTTAGCGCTATTAAAGGCCATGCGCTCATCTTGATTCTCATGAGAGTTTTAGGGAATAGCCAATCCCACGGTCACGGCCTCACGACGACTCTCACTTAGTAGAATTCTCCAAGGATAGAAATGACGGAGGTCTATCCCGCGAAAGTATGTCCGCCTTGAATTCATTCAGGGATAAACCTTTCCTAACCAATCACATTTACATCAGCACTGCTGCCTTAGGGATGAGCACGAGTAAACTATCTCCTTATATATAGTGCTGGAAATACAAGTCACACACTACGGATTGCTTTTACCCATTGAACCTCCTTCATGGGGTCCCCAATCACAGAGGTTGGGTTACCTCCCTAGGTGACTTCTTTTGGGCTAGGCCCATCCCCCTCGACAGATCTAGGATTGCATTCCTAGATAATCCTTTAGTCAACTGATCAGCAATATTGAGCTCAGATTTCACAAAATTTAGAGATATAATTTCTCTATTTAGCATGCTTTTAACAGACTTAAATCTCACATGTATATGTCTGTTTATTTTCTTATTCCCATGTGCCTGCTTCACAGAATCAATCACCGCTTTATTATCACATCGTATAGGAATAGTAGGCAACGGTTTTCTCACAAGAGGTATATCTGATAATAGAGTTTTAATCCACTCTGCCTCAGCGCAGGTGGTATCCAAAGCTATAAGTTCTGCCTCCATTCTACTTCTAGATATTATAGTTTGTTTTTTAGAACCCCAAGATATAACAGCTCTACCAAATAAGAATATGTAACCTGTAGTGGACTTAACATCAAGATTGTCAGTAATCCAATTTGCATCACTAAAACCCTCAACAACATTAGGAAAACCTTTATAAAATAGACAATAGTCTAAAGTACCTTTAAGATATCGAAATATTCTCTCTAACGCAATCCAATGTTCTTTACTAGGATTTATCGTATACCTACTAAGTCTGCCCACAGCATAAGATATATTTGGTCTAGACTTATTCGCAATGTATAACAATGATCCAATCAATTGTGAATATCTCAATTGAAAATAAGGTTGTCCGTTATTCTTCTTTAAGGAAACACTAGGATCATATGGTGTTGAGGCAGGCGGACAATCAAAATAATCAAATTTTTTCAACATTTTTTCTATGGTACTTGACTGAGTAAGAGTTATATATTCCTTCAGGCATTCTTTCAACTTTCATTCCTAAAATAACATTAGCTTCTCCTAAATCTTTCATATCAAATTTTCTAGAAAGATAAGTTTTAACATCAGCAACTATTTCAAGATTAGTACCAAACAACAAGATATCATCAACATATAGACATAAAATAATACAACCCCCACTACTTTCTGTGTAATACAAGCATTTATCAAATTCATTAATTTTAAAACCATATTCTAAAATCACGTTATCAAAATTTTCATGCCATTGTTTAGGAGCTTGTTTAAGACCATATAAAGATTTGACTAATCTACATACTTTTTGTTCTTGACCTTTTACTATAAATCACTCTGGTTGTTCCATATAAATTTTTTCATCTAAATCCCCATTTAAAAATGCAGTCTTAACATCCATTTGATGTATTATTAAGTTATGAATAGAAGCTAAGGCTATCAAAATTCTTATACTAGTGATAGACGACACGGGAGAATAGGTATCAAAATAATCTATTCCTTTCTTTTGTGTAAAACCTTTCGCTACTAATCTCGCCTTACACTTGTCTATACTTCCATCGGGTTTTAACTTTTTTCTAAACACCCACTTACAACCTATAACTCTATTTCCTAGAGGTAAATCGGTTAAGACCCATGTGTTGTTTTGCATTATAGATTTTATTTCGTCATTAATGGCTTCCTTCCAAAAAGGTGCATCTACGGAAGACGTAGCTTCTATATAGGTTGTAGGTTCACTCTCTACTATATACATGTAAAATCCTTTTCCAAAATTCTTTTCTATTCTAGATCGTTTACTTCTTATAGGTTCTATTACTGGTTCGATCTTTATACCTAAAGAGGTGCTAGAGCTAGTAGTAGGTGTATCAATCACGGAGATATTATCTACTTGTCCAGAAATCTTACTTTTATAAGGAAAGAAGTCTTCAAAATATGTTGCATCTCTAGACTCGATTACTGTATTTTTAGAAATTTCAGGCACTTGAGAATCTATCACTAGAAACCTATTAGCACTACTATTTTGAGCATAGCCAAGAAATACGGTATCTACCATTTTAGGTCCTATTTTCTTTCTCTTAGGTTCAGGTATAGAAACCTTAGCAAGGCACCCCCACACTCTTAAAAATTTTAAGTTACGCTTTCTATTTTTCCAAAATTCATAAGGTGTTTTTCATACTCTTTAACAGTAATTCTATTTAGTAAATAACAAGCAGTAAGTATCGCTTCTCCCCACAAACTTTCAGGTAAACGTGAACTTAATAACATAGAATTTACCATATCCAACAATATTCTATTTTTTCTTTCGGCCACTCCATTAGATTGCGGTGAATGGGGTGGAGTTTCTTCATGTATAATGCCATTATCTTGACAAAAAAGTTTGAACTCATTTAAACTGTACTCTCCTCCTCTATCGGGTCTAAGTCTTTTAATTTTTCTTTCTAATTGATTTTCCACTAAACTCTTATATATATGAAACTTACTATATACCTCATCTTTACTCTTAATGAGATAGATAAAACAAAATCTAGAACAATCATCTATGAAGGTAACAAAGTATTTATTTCCGGCTCTTGTAGGAGGTCTATTTGAGTCACACACATCGCTATGTATTAATTCTAGAAGTTGAGTGGATCTTTCTACTACATTGTGGGGTTTTCGAGTTTGCTTAGCTTGGACACAAATTTCACATTTGTGTTTGTAGTCTACATGTGATTTGGGAACAAGATCAAGATCCATCATTCTTTTAATTTTCTTTACACTAACATGTCCTAGTCTACGATACCACAAAATTTGAGATTCAACATTCATAATATGTGAGGAAGAAATACTATCTTCTAAATATATATTTAACTTAAATAAACCTTCACATACATAACCTCTACCAACATATACATTGTTCTTAGATATCACAACTGTGTTGGACTCTATTACAATTTTATAACCCTGTTGAACTAAAGATGACCCACTAACTAAATTTCTTCTAACTTCAGGCACATGTCTCACATCCTTGAGCGTCAAAATCTTTCCAGATGACATCTTTAATTCTACCTCTCCAATTCCAATTACTTGTGCAATCGAATCGTTTCCTAGAGTTACACTTCCTCCACTTGATTCCTGATAGGTTTTAAAACAATTAACGTCATAACAAACATGAATATTAGCCCCAGAATCTAACCACCAATCTTTATCTATATAAGTAAAATTAATTAAGAGATTATACCTAAAGGAAGATTCTGTAGTATCTTTTTGATCAATCAACATATTCACTTGGGCCTTTGCTCCCCTCTGATTTTGATCTCTTTGCTTAGGAGGTTCAATCTTTTTGTAGTAACAGTCTCGCGCCAAATGATTCGTCCTCGCACAAACAAAGCAAGGTCTCTTATCCATCTCATGCCCCTTGAATTTATTATTGTTGTGATTATTCCGGTGACCATTACTATGATGAAACGAACGACTCTGGTGATTGTGGAGATACCTATTATTTTTGAAGTTACGACCCCTTGGACGAAAATTGTTTTGATTTTTGAAATTTTGAAACTTGCCATATTTGTTCTCATTCCTACTGTTTTCAACTAAATTCAAGTTAGAGAAACCCTCAATTTGAAGAACTGGTGTTGCCCTATGATTTTCTTCGACTCTTAAAGAGTTAATTACTTGAACTAGAGTCAACTCATCTTGTTTATGCCGAAGAGTTTTTGCAAAGTCAGACCAAGTTGGTGGTAATTTATCTACCAAACATGACACCTTAAAATCTTCACTAAAAATAGTACCACCTTTTTCTACCCCTTTTGAATATTCTTGAAATTCATGAATTTGATTACCCACGGGTTTATCATCCACCTTCTATAATTATTGAAATTAGACACAGAAAATCTCTGGATACCTGCATCCGTTATCCCATATTCAGCTAAAATACGTAACAATCTAAAGCTGTTATTGCCTTCCCACGCGCGGGTATTGACGGTCAATGAACAACTCAAGATACAACCAAATCACGGCCAAGCCTTCTCGATGTTCGCGTCCATCGGAAGTAGGATGAACCGTCTATGATCGAAGTTGCCCAATAATATTAAAAATAGAAGAGAACAAAAACAAGAGCGAGAGAGAAGAAGAAGAATGTAGGTTAGTAGTTTTTATTGTAAGTAAATAATTGTTAGAGATCAATCCTTTATATAGACTTGAGTTGTGTCTTTTCAAAAGGACACAACTCTAGATGTAACAACTTTAAATGAAGAGACACTAATTCAAATGGTGTCTCTTGAAGAAATGCTTAATAAAATAACTTAATTAAAATGAGTTTTAAAACTTAAATAATTCCAACACTTGTGATGGGGATTTGCTTAAGCATGATTATGTGAGACATGGATTGGTGATTCAAAATCACAACCTGGGTGTTTTGCTTATTTGTTTTTCTAGGATATATACTTGGAGATGAGGATTCTAGCTTTGCATGCTTTTGGGATTTATCATTGGTTGCCATTCTGATGAATGGATTTGCGATTTACCATTGGGCATTCCGGTGGTGGAGCGTGAAGTCGTGATTGTCGTATTTATCACACCTGTGAGGGATGTAGGGAAAATCCATCTGTTTTATGAATAGTTGTATCATTTTGTGCTCGGTTTTACCAAATTCATTGCAGAATCTCATCAAACTTGAAAGTATAAGCAAATGTTGTAGCTTTCTTCACTGGTATCAGGATAATATACTAATTTAAAGCACATGCGTCTGATTTGTTTTGCGAAGTCGCTTTCGCACGATGCTTGGTGGAGGCAATCTGGATCCAAGTTTATCTTGGGCAATATGACTATTACTTCAATGATGGTACATTTAAATTTTGATTTGTTAGTCGATATGGGCTCTGCTGTAAGTGGGACTATTTCTCTGAATGTGGATATGGCCATTTGCAAGTGGCGTTGGCACTGGTGGAAAAAGATAACTGAAAGACTAACTTGGTTGTCAATTGTTTGAGCTGATATACTTGATGTTGCATATATGTTGACAAAGGTCACATTGATCGGGTCAAACGATGTTCGGATCCAGTCCATCTAAAGTTGGATTAAACGTCGGGTGCCTGCACCTTCAAACAATCAGTGATGGTTTTGGAGACATTAATGCATCTGATCAGGTGTCGACATGTTTTGTTCTTAGGGTCCATTTGCACAGTGGTAATTGTTGAATTATTATCTGATTGTTTTTTTGTCCTTATTTGAATTTTTTTATAATTTTTTATTTTGTGTCAATTTTTTTATGATTGTTGGCTCGTCTCGACAAGAGATTTTAGAAAAGTATAAACTTATGTCAAAAAATTAAAAAAACGTTCAAAAAGACAAAAAAAAAAAAGCCCAAAACAACGTATATGTTGACTTATTTTTATTTTTAGTGAATTTTTTTTTAACTTTTAGATATAAGAAAATAATGTAAAAATAACAATCACAAAAAAAATTTAAATAAGGACAAAAAATAATTTAGAGCAATAATCTTAGCCAAATAGAGCCTAATCGTATCTTGACGTCGTCATGACCTGTGAGGAATGTGGTAATTCGTTAATTCAACACCAAATACTTTTTCCAAAAGGACACTTTTTTGTTGAAGGATAATAGAATTTAAGTGGGACCATTTATGACTCCTCTATTTGTCCAGTTTTTTTTTTTCAATTGTTGATAGCAAGTCTTACTTGGTTGAAATTATGTCTAAAAGCTTGATAAATACTTTAAAAACTGGGCTCTTTTATCTGACATGTTCCGGTACCCGTGCTCTTGTATTCTGTTTGTCATAACATTGATATCTATAGTTCAGCTAAGCTCAAGTCGATTCAGTTCAGCTCTGTTCTTTGGTTCAGTTTTTGTTTTGCTTGTTAGACGAGAGTTTGTCTATCTTCTTTTGCCTATTTCTGCTCTCTTGACACCCATTGGTTCGAGCTTGTAGAGAGTGCCAACTATTCTGGTTTCTTAGTTTTGTATCTGTTGGCAGCTTGATTTGTTAAGGAATTGAAATTCTTGCCAAGGTGAAAATTGTTGAAGATTTTTTGAAAGGCAGCTTGCAAGAGATTGAAACAAATCTATGAAGTGCTTAGCTTAAATTCTTACTTTAGATTGGGTAAGATTGATTTTGGATTAACTCTAATTAAAATTGAGCCCCTTCCCTTGACATGGAAAAGATCAGCTTGAGCAAGCTGTCAATAGCGTCCTTCCCCTCCTCCCTGTAAAATATGTAACTTTGTATAGGTTTTGAAATTTGGCGAGTGAAATTTTTGTAATTCTCCTCGGCGTATAGAGATTCGCTGCCGTTTGTAAAAACTGTTGTATGTGTGTTTGAGTGTGTGTATTTATTTTTGAGGGTCTTGACTACAAGTTGCATACAAAGTCGTAAGATATACTGCACAAGGGAAGGGTAGAGAGAGCTTTTATAACAGATAATGTAAACATAAATGCTCCAGCTACAGAAACACAAAACACAGATGCACTATAGATACATATATGTGTTATACATTAGTTATACAGATTTAATCTAATGTACTTCTAGTTGATGGTACGGCAGTTTTGTCGAACTTCGCCTTTGGAGCCTTGTTTAACATCGAGCAAGCTCATTTTGATCATGGCCCGCTGGAAATCAAAGAAAAACATGGCCTGGTTGAGCGCATAAGCATTGACAATACCTCTAGTTCCGGCGCTGGCGTAAAGGGTCTGGTCAGAAGTAAGAACTCCGGACTTCCTAATCAGAGCGTTGTAGTAATTGTTATCAAAGTCGTTTCTGCTCATGTCGAAGGGCTGCTCGGCGTTGTCGCCTCGGCTGCAGGTTCTGGACAATGTCTTGGCGAAGTTGGAGTCTATGTTTGGGTCAACATCGTGGGTGGAATCGAATTTGCTCAGTCGGTTTTTGAATGATGAGCACCTTGCAACGCCTAGTGTGTGCGCACCTACAAAGCAAAACCAGGCTGTAACTTACGCCTTATCTTCTTTATATAATTTAAAACAAACAAAGGAGAATGATTAAGATTACTTTAGTGGATGTTCATTTCTGTAATTCTGATCCATGTCTATAATTTCAAAAGAAACGATTTGGATTCTCAATTACAACCGTTATGATTCTCATTAATTTGTTTCACACAAGAACGTACGCGATAATATTATATTAAAAATGTTTTTTAGAAAACATATTAGTTTACCAGATAAAGCCACCATTTCTTGAGCACTAAACCCATGCTGTCCAAACAAAGTTATGAGTTCCGAGCTGTTGAAGAAAGGTGGAGGGAGGTTGATCGTGTCTTCTATTTTTGACCTTCTTCCATCTTTTCTTCCTTTTGGTATGTCATATAATGGACCCCCAGCCTAATTGATAATCAAAATACAAAGACAATTATAAAAAATAAAAAAAAAACCAAAACAGCACAGAAAAAACTTGTTAATATTTATATACGAAGAAAGCTACGCTATCAGAGACGGAGACTTAATTTCAATATTTGGTGAGTGAAATTTAAAAAAAGGTCAACAATGTATTAAATTATTAACATTATACGTCAATAAAAACAAAAAAATATTTTAAGAAAATATCGCAAATATTTTGAACTACCTACACGCATCGTGAAAAACCATGGCCATATACAAGTATAAATGTACAATTGTGTGTGTTATATCACTTCGAAGAGGCAAATTAGAGCATCTACAGCAAACTCTCCAAACTACCCTTTTAGCTATTTTAACTACCAAGAATTAAAAAAAGGCTTTGCAACAGTCTCAACAACCACCTAGCTATAGTAATTTTGCTACAGTATCTCGCCATTTTTACCAAGGTACTGTTCACGAGTTATTCAATATTTTTTTATTTTTTTATTGTTCCCAAGGAAATATGTGTTGACTGTTGGGTTGTGTTTAAAGTGAAAGAAAATAGAAAAAAAAAGTAATTATATTTTAATAGAATGATAGTTAAATTAAAGAGGTTTGTTGGAGTTGTGATTGAATTAAGACTAGCTAAACTAACATTTCAAAATTTTAAGTAGCTAATTTGGCTAGATGTTGTTGGACTTGGTCTTATAGAATTACTAAGTGTTATATTAGGAGGGAGTTACTAAAATTCTCCAAACAATTTCTTAGATGGGTGGATGTTAGATTTTTTAAATAAAAAAAGATTCCGACTAATTCAACTTAAATTTTTTTCCCCCAAAAGCAGCTGTTACAATTTTATGAAATCCTGAAACTTGGGTGAGGCTGTCACCTGAGCCATCTTCGATCATTACTGTAAAATTTAGAGAATGATTAGATATAAGTAGTCTTGAATCCGTGAGTAGAAAGCTATTTTTGCGACTTGAAATCATGATCATTAGGTGACACGTACGAGGGAAATATTATGGCTGTGTTAGGACCGCTCTTTCCTATTTCTACGGCTTTAAATCATTACGTACCAAAAGATTAGAATTTGGATGTGAGTAATTAAGTCTTACAAAGAAAATGGCATCCCTGGCAGCCATGGCGATAATATCAGCACATGAAACAACTCCTGGGCATTGTTGCTCAAGACGCTGTTTTGCATCATCAATGATTTCATAGCCCCTCAAACTCAAATTCGCAGGGGAGTCTTTTTCTGCTGTATTATCCTTTGTTGAATCAACCAAAACAGATGCATCACATCCCTACACAGAGAGAAGGAGATTGATATATTAGATCAACCCTGTTTTTTGCATCTTCCATAAAATTATTCTTTAAAAACCAACTATTGCATTCTTATCATATTTATTTCTGAGCAAAATACGTTTGATGAAAAATTAAAAAACATCTTTTTGGTCTTATTTCTAAAATCTACTAGTTTAGCAAATTATATATGGTCACCAAACAAGTAGGGTATATTTTCAGGAAATTAAATGAACAAAACGAGACAACTTTTGGTCATAAGTAAATATATAAGGTACAAATTTTTTAAATAACGGTAGCAGACAGGGTGACGGTAGTGGCACTGGATTAACGGTAGCTAGCATATCGAATAAGACATAATAGAAAAGGGGTAGAGCAGGGCAAGTGAAACGGTTGTAGAGCTGAAGTATCGATTAAGCAATACGTCACATGAATCGACCAATACGTGTGAGAATTGTTACGTAGCGACATATACGCTGCGTAATAGTGGTTTTTAAATCCTTGGACACTAATCCGATCTTTGACTACAGTCTCCTGAGAGAGAGAGAGAGAGAGAGACCTGAATGAAGCAGTCATGAAAATGCATTCTAACAAGGCCAGCGGCAAGAGTAGGGTCAGATTGGAGAGCTGCATTGACTGTATTCTTCACAATTGGCTCTGCAAATGGGCAGCTCATGAGGTAGTAACCCATGCTGAGTCCATCTGCTGCAAACGTCATTCCAGTTATTACCATTGTCACCAATATCACTAATATTGCACCAAACAAGTTAGCAACAATATTCATCTTCCCTGCTTAATTTGTAAGGAGGCACAACCAGCAGAGACAGAGGAAATAAGTATGGGTATGGGCACTGTTGGCAGGAATTCCATTTATATAACTGAAACAAACCCACTCAATCTAAGCCTACGTGCTGCTTCTCTGTTGTCATCTTATACAAAAAGCAGACTCTGAGCTTTCACGCACAACTCTCCTTTTTCTTTTTCCTTTTTTGACTTAAGACCGACCATGGCCCCATTTACTATCACTTATAAGTCAGAGTTTTGGATAATCATTCTTTATCTATTACTCTTAAGAGATTTAATATAAGTTGTAACCATATCTATTGTAAGTTTTTATAACATACTTATCAATTATTGGTCTAATAAGTAATAGAATGTCTTGTTTTTTTAGCATGTTGATTGTTATATACGTGTTTAGTATATATTATAAGTAGACATAATATAAATTGATCTCGTCCTTCATACTTGTTTGTATATACAGATATTCTTAAAAGTACGTAAGTTCTTTTTGTCCATCATAAATTTTGTAACATTAGATACCCAAAAAATTATAAATTGGAGCTTAATCAATCTCATTTTTTGGCCAAATAAATTAAGAAAGCTAAGTAAATGACTGTTCACAGGTGCTACAAACATTATTTATATAAAAACATTTTCTATATGATCAATAAGATGTTTGTTTTTTAAAAAAAAAATGATCAGTAAGATGTTTTTATGCAAATGATGGTAAAAGAATTATTACATAGGTGAGTGGAGAAAAGGAAAAGTTGAAGATATTAGATAGTGGGTCTATTATTTTCTCCACCTAATGACTTGGACAATGTTTAAATTTTTAAAGAGAGAAAGATCATATAATTGATCATTGTATAGTGGATTTAGGTCGACATGTAACTAGTCTAGACTTAGTGGTGGTGCGCTCCTATCATAATTAAACACAACATGCGTCGCCAAGTATATATATGTGGTGCTCACTCCACATACATTTTTCCATTTTTTTTTTTAGGCAATACCATCTATAAACCGTGATGACCCGGACCTCACAAATTTCTTTTACAAATTTTGAACTTAGGTATAAATTTTAAGTATTATAAAAAAATTATATTTCGAACCTTCCAAATTACAATCGATCTTTCCCTTTCCAAAGATAAAAAAAAATCTCGACCACTTTAAACTCCAAATCTTAATTGTGCCCCCCCTTTTTTTTTTTTTTGAACAATAGTTATAAAGAAATTAGAAAGCAAATCTAACTGTAGGGTGTTGATTTACTTTATTATGCTATGGGTCACAGTCATAGAAGTTTGGTCCAGTACACGTTTTTTTATGAACTTTTTTGTTTGGGTAGTATAGGGATGAACAGTGGGTAGGATATGGTCGAAACATCTTATCAAACTCCTGATTCTCGATTGTAATTAGCTCCAGATGAGACCATCGTCAGTATATAGTGGAATTGTTCCATTGAATATTAGTCTGACGTAGGTTGAGAGTAATTCCAAAAGCAGTCAAATACTTTAACTTTCAAAAAAAAAACCCATTAGACAAGCTACTATGAGATATTAAAAGAAGAATGAGACAAACCGACAAGCCCTCCATCAAAACCTACAAGCCCTCCAAAATTCTATAAGATTTATCTCTAACGTCTCTATTTCTCAGAAATGTTAGTTATGAACTTTTGCAAGATTGGTGTCTTAGAATGTATATTAATTATTATGCGCTTAACAAGATGACAGTAAAAAACAGGTACCATGTACATTCGGTTGCTGATTTACTCGACGCTTGTGCAAGTCTACCTACTTCACTAAGCTCAATCTTCATTAATCCAAATATTGGCAAGTTTGGCTGGCAAATGGAGATAAAGCCAATACCACATGCGTAACCAAATATGGCTCTTTTAAATTTCTTGTTATGTCTTTTGGTCTTACTAATGCACCTGCGATGTTTTATAACTTAATGAATGATAATTTTTATGACTATATTGATCGCTTTGTTGTTGTATACTTGGATGTCATTGCCATTTACAGTGAGTCCCTAGAGGATCACCTGTCCCACTTGAATCAATTGTTGTTTAGTTTGATGGACCACAAGTTTTATGTAAAGATGAAAAATTGTGAGTTCGCCAAAGGCAAATCAAATTCCTTGTGCATGTCATTAGTAAATGCCTAGTTAAAACAGATAGGCAGAAAGTCCATGCCATCCTTGATTGGACTACCCCTACCAAGTTGTCCAAGTTACGATTTTTTCTCGGTTTAGCTAATTGTTATAGGATGTTTATCTAAGGATATTCGAAGTTGGCTACTCCACTGACTGAGTTGCTCAAGAAAGATTACTCATGGTAGTGGAGTGCAGACAGCCAAAAGGCTTTTGACAAACTCAAAGTTCCCGTTGCAAGCAGACCCGTGTTGTGACTGCCCAACTTTCAGCTGCCTTTTGAAGTGCATAGAGATGCCTTTGATCCTGCCATTGCAGGAGTGCTAGTTCAGGAAAGACATCTAGTGACTTTTGAAAGCAGAACGCTTAATGATGCACAGAGAAAATACTCTGCTTATGAGAAGGAGATGATAACAGTTATTCATTGCCTTCAAACTTGGCAGGTATATTTGCTGGGTACGAAATTTTTGGTCTCTTGACAGATAATGTGGATAACATTTTCTTCAAGGTATAGAATAAGCTGTCTCCAAGGCAAGCTTGTTGGCAGGAGTGTTTCACTCTAGTCATCATTCATCCATATAATATTATTTGCATTTTTCATTTCTCCTTTTATTACATTATACATATAACCTCCTATTTCTCTATTCTTTTAGTTTGATCAACTGGCTAGGTTATTAATTCGTTAAGCGGTTAGTGTGGAGAATTTAAGAGACAATAATTTAAGTCAATATAAAAATTTACCTTGAAGAATATGACTTTGACTTGAGGCACAAACTTGGAAGACACAATCAGGTAGCTGATGCTGTCAATCAAAAGGAGGTAGAAGGTTATGTTGCTGCTATCTCTCAAGTCAAATTTGGCTTGATGGACAAAATTCGTGAAAATGTTGGGAATGATACTAAATATCAATGGTTGGTTCAGCAAGTCAAAGACAGTTTTGTTCACAGATTTTGATTGAAAAATGACCTTCTCCATAGCAAGAGAGATAGATTATATGTCCCCACTGTTAGAAACTTAACAATGTATGAGCTACTTAGAGAAACCCATGATCCACAGTGGGCTAGTCATCCAGGAAGACAGCGTATAATGACATTGTTGTCTTGGTCCTACTTTTGGCCAAAGATGGAGGATGATATGGAAGTATATGTCAAGACCTATTTGGTGTGCCAACAAGACACGTTGGGAAGGAAGCTGGCCTGTTGCAGCCTCTTCCTATTCCAAAGAAGCCAGGGGTGTGCATTTCTATGGACTTCATTTTTTATTTTCCTTAGGTGGATGTTCAATAATGATTCTTGTTGATCGTTTTTCTAAGTATGTTGTTATTATCCCTGCACCACATTCTTGTCTTGCTAAAGTTGCTGATGAATTATTTTATAAGTATATGGTCAAATATTTTGAATTGCCCAAAGATGTAGTGAGTGATAGGAATACTCAGTTTACTGGATGATTATGAATAGTTTTTTTCAACTTGAGAGGTACGGAGTTGAAATTCTCCACAGCAAACCATCCATAGACGGATGGACAGACAGAGCATATCAATGGTTTGCTCGAGGAGTTCTTGAGGCCTTGTGTTACAACTAGTCAGAAGAATTGGTGCAGCTACTAAATAGTGCTCAATTTTGTTACAATCTGTACAGATCGTTCTCAACAGGTACAAGTCCGTTTGAGTTGGCTAAGGGTCAACAACCCCTTACTCCGCATGAGATGGTTAAAACAAGTACAATAGGGAAATATTCTGTAAGTTGCAGATTTGCTCGTGCAAAATAGAAGTTGCTTGAGGAAGCTCAAGATATTTTGTCAAGTGCAGCAAGGTGTACGGAGTTGAAATTCTCCACAGCAAACCATCCATAGACGGATGCACAGACAGAGTGTGTCAATGGTTTGCTCGAGGAGTTCTTGAGGCCTTATGTTACAACTAGTCAGAAGAATTGGTGCAACTACCAGATAGTGCTTAGTTTTGTTACAATCTGCACAGATCGCTCTCAACAGGTACAAGTCCGTTCGAGTTGGCTAAGGGTCAACAACCCCTTACTCCGCATGAGATGGCTAAAACAAGTACAATAGGGGAAATATTCTGTAAGTTGCAGATTTGCTCGTGCAAAATAGAAGTTGTTTGAGGAAGCTCAAGATATTTTGTCAAATGCAGCAGGTGAATGAAGAAGTATGCATGTCAAGGAAGGAGAACACTGGATTTTCAAGTTGGGGATCAAGTTATGCTAAAGCTTAATTCCCAAATTTGGAAAACGACCAGTAGCAAGACGGTGCATTATTGTTTGATTCCAAAGTATGATGGTCCCTTCGAAGTAATGAAAAAAATTGAGAATGTTGCTTATTGGTTGAAATTGCCGAACAGGTTGAAGATTCATTCTACTTTCCTTTTTAGTTTTTTTGAAATCGTTCATATGTAGAGGAAGCAAGGTTGGAGGGCTCCTCCGGTGGTTCGCAATAGTTTGATAGGGAGGTCGAAAGAATTTTGGATCACAAGACAGAAGGGCAAAGCAAGAAGAATAAGATAACTTCGTACTTGGTTATGTGGAAACATAGCCCAATTTCTGAGGCATCACGGTAGAGGGATGTGACATTGTGGTAGTTCAAGGCATGCAATGGGTGGCATGTGGTGTTACTTTGCACCCATGTCATCCTTGCAAGCATGAGGAAGGCATGTCTCAACAAGGTGACTTGGTGATGCCAAGTTGCTGGTGACATTAGTCCTTTAGTCAAGTGACAGATACGGCGCATGTGAAGGCCCAAAATATTGGGTATGGATGCTAAAGTGGCGCAAGGATTTTGAGACAATACAATCAAAGATGTTAGGCTAAGATACTTGCACTTTGATGGATTTTCAAACTTTGGTTATGATGGTTTTAGATGGATTCACTAACAGATATTTATGGACTTATACAGGTGTCCCAAGCCTTGCTGGCAGTAGTTATCAACAGTTACCTATAAGTAGTTTCATTATGTTCAAAGTTTGATATGTTGGCAAATACTGGTTCTGTCCATCACTTTGATGGATTTTCAAACTTTGGTTATGATGGTTTTAGATGGATTCACTAACAGATATTTATGGACTTATACAGGTGTCCCAAGCCTTGCTGGCAGTAGTTATCAACAGTTACCTATAAGTAGTTTCATTATGTTCAAAGTTTGATATGTTGGCAAATACTGGTGTCAATTGCAAGATTATGGTGATCGGGAGCATGTCCATGATCCATGTATTTTAGCCACATTTTTTTTATTGTAGCTTATATATAGGCAATACTGGGGCGGTTTTAGGCAAAGTTATTTTGTCTAATGATAGGCGCGTGAAATACATGTGTTTTAGCGCCTAAGTAGGGGTTTTAGCTCATTAGATGAGCGGGTTAATTCTTATTTTCCTATTAATGCGTGCATGTGGTTGGTATTTGTGTTTATGGTAATTTTGCAGGAAAAATGGGTTAATTTTGGCACTATTTGATGATTGTGTGGGCCCGTGAAGGAGAGGGGCAGTGGAAGAGAGGCGTGGAGGCCAAGTTATCTGAAGAAAAGACGTAAAAGCATCGGTAGCGCTACCCAGAAAGTCCAGGAGCGCTCCAAAGCTGTTACAAAAGGTCCAGAATGTCTAGGAGCGATACACCATTATGCCTGTAGCGCTCAGAATTGGTTACAAAACCTCCAGAATGCTCACGAGCGCTACACCAGTTCTTGTGTAGCGCCACATATCCAAGGAGTAAAACGCCATCGTTCCTGTGGTCAAAGGGTCAAAAGGTTCATCCAAAGAGCTTCGGTAGCGCTACCCCAATTCCTCTGTAGCGCTACCGAGATGGTTATAAGCCAAACGTTGCCGTTTTCAAGCTTTTTCCGCAGATTATTATTATCTTTAACTAGTTTTATTAAGGTTAAGTAGGTTTTAGTATAAATAGACGTAATAAGGTGTATTAGGGTTCTATTTTTCATTAATTAGGTTTAGTTCTCTTTAAGCAGCAGCCTTTCTTTCAGATCTTAGGTTTTGGAGATTCAAGTTCAAGTTTTTCATCAATTTCTTGGTGGTTCGAGCATTTGATTCAAGTTTAATAGCAATTCTCGTGTTTACTCCGTTTGCGAAGTTATTGATTTCCAGTTGAAGATTAAGTTCGCGTTTGCAAATACGGTATTTCTTTTCATTATTTTTAGATTTCGTTAATGGAAAGCATGATTAGTTCTTATTTCGATTCATCTTCTGCAATTTGTTTCAATATGTGTGAGTAGTCGTATAGGGTGTGGCCGTGGGATCAAGGTATTCCGTGGCTAGGCCAATTCATATTTTACCTCGGTGCCGAATCAATTTAATTAATGCGCAGTTTTTGAATACGGAACTTTTCTAGCAAACAAAACCCGGATATCGCCCATTCCACATGCGCACAGGAATCGGTGACAAGTGTTGTGCACTTGTTAGGAACGATTTCCATATTTTTAAACCTATTAATTAAATGATTGTGGCCCGAGCGAAAGTGGATTAGGCTAGTTGCGGGCACTGTAAGGCCCACGGCTGTGCTCTTCTGTTTTAATTAAGAGTTCTAAAATTTAATTAGGTTAAGTTAGTTAATTAATCAATCTTCTGAAAAAGGGGTGGCTACCTGAGAGCTAATTGCAAACTTAGAACCTAGCATTATTTGAGTAAACACCGTAGACCGTCTCTGTGGTTCGACTCCGGTACTTCCGGATTTATTGTGCTACACCGGTCGATTGTCCTACGCTTGGGACATAAATTAGAGTTAATTATTAGATACCCGAACGGTCAAGCATTTTTGGCGCCGTTGCCGGGGACGGTGACGTGTGTTCAAATGGTGTTAGTCTAGGTTTGTTAATTTTTAGTTGAGTCACCATAGGTAACGATAAGTTAGTTAAATTTAAACCTGCTCCTCTTTATTACCGTGATCACACTAATCGTTTGGTTAAGATACAGAACAGGTCGAGTCAGTCAGAGTCTTCTAATTCTTCGTCAGAGTCAACAGGGAGTCAATCGGAGTCCATTCCCATCAGTGAACTCTACAGAGATTTACCTTTCGAGTCGGTTAGTGTTAATAGTCCATTTTTTGAGTCAGTCTCTGAACCAGAATCTGTTGAAATGGGAGACCAGGGAGTCATTCAGCAGCTGTCTCTGAGGCAACACTTAAATCCAGAAAGGTCCACTCCTGACGGGCCGATTGTGTTCCCTCGAGAAACACAGGAGGCACGCAATGCCTTCACCATTAAACCGGGTGTCCTAAATAGCCTCCCTAACTTCTACGGGAGAGAGTCTGATGATCCGTACGAACATGTGCGGACTTTTGAAGGGTTAGTGCGCAACCTGGCGTCTACTACTCAGTATGATAATGCTTGTCTCAAACTGTTTGAGGCAACTCTAAAAGATGGCGCACTTAGGTGGTTCCGAATGCAAAAGCCTCAGTCCTTCACCACATGGGCACATGTGCGTGATGCGTTTTACAGGAAATATTTTCCTGAGGCAAAGACCAATAGCTTAAGGCGCCAGATCCAAGGGTTTAGGCAGGGGAGAGAAGAGACTTTCGTTAAGACATGGGAGCGTTTTAAAGATTTACTCCTAAGGATGCCACATCCTGGTTTTGAGAAAATACAGCTGGTTGAATTCTTTCATTTGGGTCTCAACGCTGAGACAATCCAACATATCGAATATTCATGTAAAGGGGACGACTTCTTGTCCAAAACTGCGGACGAGGGTTGTGATTTCTTAGATGACCTAGCAGATAGGCAGAGGGCGTTAGAACCCTCTGATTTTGAGCGGTTCGAAACCCCTGGGTCCAGTGTTATCCCCGTTACCATTCGAGACCAGCGACTCCAGGCCCAAGTTGAGAAGATGGCACAAAAGTTAGAAGAATTAGAGGTTAAGCAAACCCATTCTGTGCATGAAGTCAGTATAGAGGAGGTTTGTGTTTGGTGTGAGTGTAGGGGGCACATTGCTACTGCGTGCCCCAGATTTTTAGCTGCCAAGGGAGCGAGTCAGATAAATTAGGAAGAGGTTAATGCTGTAAGGAATTGGGACCCATACTCGAATTCATATAATCAGGGATGGAGGGATCATCCTAACTTTGGGTGGTCAGACTCTAGACCCGCAGGTGGAGGTCAAGTGCAACCCCTTGCGCCGCCTCAGCCACAACAGTTCCATCAGTCCCAAGCACCGAGGCCTCACCAAGGCCAAGTTTTTCCTTACAACTACCAGCCTCAGCAAGGCAGAGGGGGAGGCCCATCCACTCGTGGTCCACCCCCAGGTTATGCGCAGACTGCACCACCCCGATTTGAGAATTCTATGAATTCTCTAATGCAGTCTCAGCTGACTTTTCAGACTGACACCAGACAGCAAATTGGGGCCCTTACAGCCCAAATGACACAACTCACTGCGGTAATCAGTCAAATGCAACAAGAGAAGGGTAGGTTTCCGGCCCAGGGTAGTCCGGCAGGTGCTCATTATGTGGGAAATTCAGGCCCCAATATCCAAGGGCAAAATCAGGAAGAGGCTAAGGCAGTTACCATTCTGAGGAGTGGGAAAACTATTGATAAGATCATTCAGCCAACACAGAGACAGGCTCCACCATTGGAGCCAGTTATTGAGCCTGAGGTCATTTTTGATACTGCTAAGGTGCCTCGAGAGGAAGTAGTTGATGTAGAGGAGTCACCTGAAGTGGTGGTGCCTGCAGCTGCAGCCCCCATGACTCCAACACCGCCAGCTGCACCAGTAGCTCCATTTCCCCAAAGACTGGCGGTGAAACCTAAGCAGACCATGAATAATAAGATGATTGAGTTGCTAAAGAAGATTCAATTCCCCATCACCCTGATGGAGGCAATTGAATCCTTCCCTCAGTGTGCTAAGGTGTTGAAGGACCTTTGCACACCAAAGAGCAAGAGTCAGAACAACGTGATTCTGACGGAGCAGGTGAGCTCCATTTTGCAGACTGAGATTCCTGCCAAGTGCAAGGATCCAGGGTGTCCTACCATCCCAATAGCTATAGCAGGTCAGAATTTTGACAAGGCACTGTTGGATTTGGGAGCGAGTGTGAATTTGCTTCCCTATTCAGCATACTTGAGATTGGACCTAGGCGACCTTTGTGAGACACCAGTCACGCTACAGTTGGCTGACCGGAGTATTAGAGTACCCAAGGGAGTGATAGAGGATGTTTTAATCTGGGTAGGGGAGTTCCAGTTCCCCGCTGATTTTATTGTCTTAGACATTAGTCCCGGTCTTGAGGCTTTAGAGAAGACGCCCATCATTTTGGGGCGTCCTTTCTTAGCCACCTCCAATGCGGTAATGAACTGCAAAACTGGCAAGGTCTAGTTATCGGTTGGTGCGGAGAGAATGGAGGTGGATGTTTTCAGTGTCGGTACATTAGGTGAGGATGATGATGAGTCTGAAGAGTTGTGTCTGATTGACACGTTAGTCCAGGAGCATATTGATACAGTCCTGTATAAGGACCCCTTGGAGGTTGCTCTTACCTCCGAGGAAATATCATTTTTACACTCGGCGGAGGTGGTGAATTTGTTAGAGTTACTAGATGTTGAGGAATTTGGTGAAGAAGTGTGTGGGATCACTCATGACCCTATGTTTGAGCTTTTGGGCAACCCTCCGCTCAAGGTTCTTCCTTCGTCAGTCCAGCCACCTAAACCAGAATTGAAACCTCTACCAGACACGCTTAAGTATGCCTTTTTGAAAGGCAATGATACCTATCCGGTTGTGATCTCCTCATCCCTCGAGGATGATCAAGAGAGGAAATTGCTAGACTTGTTGAGAGAGCATATGGGCGCGATTGGCTGGACCATAGCGGACTTGCATGGTATAAGCCCAACGGTGTGTACACACCGCATTATTCTTGAAGAGAGTGTGAAACCTTCCAGGCAACCTCAGCGGCGTCTGAATCCCAATATGAAAGACGTGGTCCGGGCTGAGGTGCTTAAGCTGTTAGATGCGGGTATTATATACCCAGCAGCCCATAGTGAGTGGGTGAGCCCGGTTCAGGTTGTTCCTAAGAAGGCAGGAGTGACTGTAGTAAAAAATGATGAGGGAGTTTTAGTGCCGACCCGAGTCCCCACAGGTTGGAGAGTTTGCATAGATTACCGGAAGCTCAATGCGAGCACCCGAAAAGACCACTTCCCTCTTCCCTTTATTGATCAGATTTTAGAAAGGGTAGCTGGTCGTGCTTTTTATTGTTTCTTAGATGGGTACTCGGGATATAACCAGATTGAGGTCGCGTTAGAGGACCAGGAAAAGACCACCTTCACATGTCCATATGGAACTTATGCGTACCGTCGCATGCCCTTTGGGTTGTGCAATGCACCTGGTACCTTTTCCAGGTGCATGATGGGAATTTTTAGTGACATGGTGGAGAAAATTGTAGAGGTTTTCATGGATGATTTCTCAGTTTTCGGAGATTCATTCGATGGATGCCTCGTAAATTTGGGAAAAGTTTTACAGAGGTGTGAGGAGAAGCACTTGGTGCTAAATTGGGAGAAGTGTCACTTTATGGTTACCCAAGGAATTGTTTTGGGACACATAGTGTCCTCCAAGGGTATTGAGGTTGACAAGGCCAAAATTGATTTAATTCGTAATCTCCCAACACCTAAGTCTGTTAAGGATGTGCGTTCATTTCTGGGACACGCTGGTTTCTATCGGCGGTTCATTAAAGACTTTAGTGCTATCTCCCGACCGTTATGTCAGTTGTTAGCAAAGGACACACCCTTTGTGTGATTCGACGCTTGTGAGGGGGCATTTCAGATGTTAAAGCGGAGTCTCACAACTCCACCTATTGTGCAGACCCCAGATTGGAGTATTCCCTTTGAGTTGATGTGTGATGCTTCTGACTATGCAGTCGGAGCTGTTTTAGGGCAGAGGAGAGGGAAAGACCCATGTGTGATCTGCTATGCTAGTAAGACGTTGAATGAGGCGCAGATGAACTACACCACCACCGAGAAGGAGTTGTTAGCGGTGGTGTTCGCGCTAGATAAGTTTCGGTCCTATCTCGTAGGTTAGCAGATCACGGTTTTTACTGATCATGCGGCCCTAAAGTACCTAATGACTAAGCAGGAGGCGAAAGCTCGCCTCATTCGGTGGATTCTGCTGCTGCAAGAATTCCACCTGATTATTAAGGATAAGAAAGGGGTAGAAAATGTAGTGGCTGACCATCTATCTCGTATGGAATTTGAGGATCCCACCTCGAATCTTCCCATTAGAGATTCTTTTCCGGATGAGCAGTTGTTCACTGCTAATGAGTGCCCGTGGTACGCTGATATTGCCAACTATTTGGTAACAGGGCAGATCCCTTTCCATTGGTCTACCCAGGAGAAGCAACGGTTTTTGAGGAGCGTCCGACAGTATATATTCGATGACCCATATTTGTTTAAATACTGTGCGGACCAGATCGTGCGTAGGTGTGTCCCCGAGTCTGACCAGAAGGGGATTATAGAGTTCTGTCATAGCAAGGCGTGCGGTGGTCACTTCTCTGCGAAGAAGACCACCGCCAAGATTTTACAGTGTGGTTTTTGGTGGCCGGATATGTTTAAGCTTGTTCATGCGTTCTGTAGGTCATGTGACCGTTGCCAAAGGCTTGGCAAATTGTCTTCACGTCAGGAGATGCCCCTCCGACCCATTCTTGTGCTAGAGGTTTTCGATTGTTGGGGCATCGACTTTATGGGTCCATTACCTATGTCGCATGGTTACGAGTACATTTTGGTAGCGGTGGATTATGTGTCCAAGTGGGTGGAGGCGATACCCACTAAGTCTATGGAGTCACGAGTAGTGCTCGAATTTCTTAAATCCAACATATTGTCAAGATTTGGCGTACCACGCGCCATTATCTCTGATCAGGGCACGCACTTCACGAGTCGGTCTTTTGAAAAGTTAATGGGGGAGTATAGAGTCACTCACAAGGTATCCACTTCGTACCACCCCCAAACTAATGGGCAGGCCGAGTTAGCGAATAGAGAGATTAAGAGGATTTTAGAGAAAACTGTAGGTGTGACTAGGAAGGATTGGTCCACCAGGTTGAATAATGCGTTGTGGGCCTATCGCACTGCTTATAAGACCGTGTTGGGTGCTTCACCCTATCGGCTCGTTTTCGGTAAGGCCTGCCACCTACCAGTTGAGTTAGAGAAGAAGGCCTATTGGGCCCTCCAGGAAATTAATTCGAGTTTAGATATAGTGGGTGCGCATAGGAAACTGCAGTTATGTGAGCTCGAGGAGCTTAGGAATGACGCGTATGAGAATGCGAGTATCTATAAGGCTAAGGTTAAGGCGTATCATGATAGGAATATTCAGCGCAAAACCTTTAGAGTTGGTCAGAAAATATTGCTCTATAATTCGCGTCTCCATTTGTTTCCTGGGAAGTTACGGTCCCGTTGGGAAGGTCCCTATGTTGTGGTGCAAGTGCATCCAAATGGTTCAGTTGATGTCCGTGATTCTAAGGACGCCAATGTGTTCAAAGTTAATGGGCAGCGTCTGAAACCGTTTTTGGAGTTTTTAGAAGTGGGGGAACCTGATGAGGAGTTGGTCGATCCTGTGTATTTGGACGACCCGGTTACTTAGGCTGTTTTTAGCTAGGTTTGGACGGGTAGCGTATGCGTACCATGCTTTTAATTGAGTGTGAACCCGGCCTCTACTTCTAGAGGTACCCATCATTGACTTGGGTTTTATAGCTTCGCACGCCGCTATTACCTTAAGGATCGTGTGCCCAGCTCCGGTTAGTAAGGGCAAATTGTTTTCTTGTTAATTGTTTTCTCTCATCTTCTTTAATTGTATCAAAAATCTAAAAGAAAAACATTATAAAAATACTAAAAAGGAAAATAGAGAGCATTGTTTTTAACTTTTCTAACTATCTTTGTGTTATGGTGTTTTTTGTTTTTTTTTTAGGTTCATAAACCAAAACAAAACGAAAAAAAAATATTGACATTCATTATGCCAACAATATTTGCTACCCGAAGAGAGCTTTTACCACTACTAATGTCTTGTCTCCAAGAGACACCTCCGGCCTTCTTCGCAAATAATGGGAATTATCACGGTGGCATGTATTATGCCACTCTGTGGGCATATGACATTGTGGAAATACCGGATTGGGATTTTTCAACTATTGATCATGCATTTCTACTTTACGTTTATCATTTTAACGATCCCATTCCACCTCCACCATGTTGTCGCTCTCGTGATTTAATTTCAATATATCATGTGGCCTACTATTTTTATTGGGATAACCCATACTCCTTCCGCCTCATGCTCTATGACGATGTGGGAAGCATCATTTTCAATTAAGTTTCAGACAAAACATCCAGTGTGGGGTGATGCAGTCACAGGTCCTTTAGCTTCATGACACTTATCCGGACAGTATGCGAGCAAGATCCATTTCATGACTGAATACAAAGGAAATCAAGGTTGAACATACCCCAGGTTCATTCTTTCCCTGCCTCTTATTCTCTTTTCTGTATCTCTATGCTCTGAGGACAGAGCTTATTTCAAGTTGGGGGAGGGAATGTACTTTGTACAAGCACTTGAGCGTTTTTGGTAGCAGTAGGAATTTTAAACTATTAAATTTCAAATTGTTTGTTTTTTTTGGTTATTTGCTATTTTTGGGGATACAATTGTTATGCTTATTTGTATGAGTTAGGCGAGTATGCTAGATTTTTCTTTTATCTGCTAACCTGTTTAACTTATTCACATGCATATATTTAGCATATTTTATGAGCAATTCGCATGATAAACAATTGTGAGTTTTGGTTTCCACTCAAGTCCACAGAGTACCGTTAGAATATTCCCATGATTCTTGACTATCAATTCTGCATTTGCACAAAATAGTAGGCGTTTGTACCGCTTATCAAAGTTGAATATTTTGCATGCATGATGTGAGAATAGGTGACGTGCTTAGGGGATGAGAAAAGGCTATCTTGCGTGATTAAACCAATTTAAAAGAGTCCCATTGATCCCAATTGTAAACCGTTGTGTCAACCCTGTGTCAAAACCTAGGAAACCGGTGTTTGGGTGGAGTTTCAGTCAGTGAGATTTGAACTATTACTAAAAAAATCCGGAGCGCTCAAGATTCTGCAAAAAAAAAAAAAAAAAAAAAAAACCCAAATTGTCCAGAATGTTTGGGAGCGCTACCTCAGTTTACCTGTAGCGCTACAGGTGCAAAGGTTCAAAGGTTCAAAGGTTCAAAGGTTTGGAAAAAAGGGTTCAAAGGGGTCACTATAAACGAAGCGGTAGCGCTACCCCATTTTCTTGGTAGCGCTACCGAAGCCTTTAACTGGAGCGTCGCGACTTTTCCTCTCCCTCTCTCCGTAAAAACTCTCTCTCTCTCTCTTTCCCCACTTCTTCTTCTTCCTCCTTCAACCCTTCTCCCTCCACCTTCCATACCACCATAACCACCATAACTCCATACCCTAAAAACCCAAAAACCACTCAAAATTTCACCATTTCCCACCAAATTTCATAAAAACCTTCCATTCACTCCCCTCTTTCATAATATCCAAACCAAATCCGTTCTAACCTTCTCAAATTCTCAGATCAGAAAACCCAAAAAACCCAAATTTTCAAACTCAAATTTACTAAGTTATGGCATCAAAAAGGCAAAATACGGGAAAGGGGATTGCCATAGCCGGATCTTCTAGTCCTCCGGCCGAGGAGGGTCATCAAGGTCGGGCCCGACGTAGGAGCCGGGAAGAGATTGAAAGGGATAATCAGAAAAAATGGGAAGCATCTATTAAGGGGAGAGGAGTGAAGAACGAGCGGCATATCATTGATGATAACTTATGGCCGGCCGAGTTCCACCCATTTGATGCAATTCGCAGACAAGGTATGAACTATTGGTTTCACCCCAACCCGGGCTATAATGCTGCATTAGTTGAGGAGTTTTATAAAAATATGGTTGTACCGGAGCCGGGTACCTTCTTGGCTCCGGATGCTCGTATCAATTCGACAATTGGTCGTACTCCTGTTTTTATCACTGTGGATGAAATAGCCCGTGCATGGGATTATGTGAGGCCTACGGGACCCACAACTTTCCCTTTGTCGGAGGATGAGGAATTTGATGAGCAAAGGGTGGCGGAATATTTATACGCGGATCGTAGGCATGCACGGATACCACATTGGCCCGGCCGTTTCACTTTGTCCAACCGGTTTATGAATCAAGTTATCTGTTACAACGTGTATCCCTGGGGCAAGGAGGTTGAACCCCAAAGGACGGTTGGGGAACTTATCTATCTTTTTACGAGGGAGGATACTGTTTGTGATTGGGCCCTGTATGTTTTCGGGCAAATATGTGATTTTCGGGATGCACCTGCTACATTGAGAATGCCTTTCCCGTGCTTGATTTCTAAGATTTTGAGGGAAAGAGGTGTGCCGGGAAGACAATATTACTCCAATGATCCCCTAAACCCTAAGGACATGAGCTCTTCCATTCTCACTCGCAGTAGGGCACAGACTAGGGCAGCCGAGACATCACTGCTTACTCCTCCGCCGCCAAGTGCTAGCACCAAGACTTGGCTGGAAAAGATTTTTGGATGTCTTACCGGGATTGCAAGGAGCCAACGTAAACTCAAGAGAGAGCAAAGGCAGTTGGCTAGGAATCAGACAGACCTACTTGCCAGGCAGCGCCATTTGGAGCCGCAAATTTCGGGGCAGAATTCGGGTCCGTATCAGCCAAGGCAGTGGGGAGAGTTGGAAGTGAGTGATGACTTTGGGGATGTGCCAGATGAGCAGGCCGAGCAGTCAGACGGCGGTGATTGAGCACAAAGTAGTTGCTATGGGAGTGTCTATTTTAGGTGGTGGTGTTGGTCGTGTCTTTTTCTTTTCTCTTTCTTTTTTTTATGATTTTATGTGTCAGTTTGGTCTAGGTGGCGGCCAGTCAGGGTAGATTGACCATGCGCTAGTATAGGCCGCCATCGTTTGTTTTTCCTCCTTTCTTTTTGTAACCAAGGTCATTATAAGCCAATGAAGTCCTTATTCGACCCATAGCACGTTATTAATTCTCTGACATGCATGATTAATGTTTGACTATGAATATGTGGTTTCTTAACTTGTATTTAAGCTTTCATTGAAATGATCGGCGTACACTTGATTGGCACGTGGTGAGCTTTTGTTCGCCCCACGGTTCTTCGCCAAGCGCCTCTCATGGGATGTTGAGTGATCTGGTGAGTGAGTGACGCTGTGATTTGTGGGAGCCAGTTAATTCATGTAATTGTTTCAATGCAAAATTAACTCAAAAAAATTAGTTAGAGCATGCATGTGTTGAAGTTAGCACGAAGCAGTGAAATAAAAAAATCAATATTCACTTGATTTTTGTACAGGTTGCATAACTCTTGTATCCCCTGTTTGAGTATTTTGTTTTTATTTCGTTCGTTACTAGGGACTAGCAACGCTCAAGTTGGGGGATGTGATAGGCGCGTGAAATACATGTGTTTTAGCGCCTAAGCAGGGGTTTTAGCGCATTAGATGAGCGGGTTAATTCTTATTTTCCTATTAATGCGTGCACGTGGTTGGTATTTGTGTTTATGGTAATTTTGCAGGAAAAATGGGTTAATTTTGGCACTATTTGATGATTGTGTGGGCCCGTGAAGGAGAGGGGCAGTGGAAGAGAAGCGTGGAGGCCAAGTTATCTAAAGAAAAGACGTAAAAACATCAGTAGCGCTACCCAGAAAGTCCAGGAGCGCTCCAAAGCTGTTACAAAAGGTCCAGAATGTCTAGGAGCGATACACCATTATGCCTGTAGCGCTCAGAATTGGTTACAAAACCTCCAGAATGTTCACGAGCGCTACACAAGTTCTTGTGTAGCGCTACATATCCAAGGAGTAAAACGCCGTCGTTCCTGTGGTCAAAGGGTCAAAAGGTTCATCCAAAGAGCTTCGGTAGCGCTACCCCAATTCCTCTGTAGCGCTACCGAGATGGTTATAAGCCAAACGTTGCCGTTTTCAAGCTTTTTCCGCGGATTATTATTATCTTTAACTAGTTTTATTAAGGTTAAGTAGGTTTTAGTATAAATAGACGTAATAAGGTGTATTAGGGTTATGTTTTTCATTAATTAGGTTTAGTTCTTTTTAAGCAGCAGCCTTTCTTTCAGATCTTAGGTTTTGGAGATTCAAGTTCAAGTTTTTCATCAATTTCTTGGTGGTTCGAGCATTTGATTCAAGTTTAATAGCAATTCTCGTGTTTACTCCGTTTGCGAAGTTATTGATTTCCAGTTGAAGATTAAGTTCGCGTTCGCAAATACGGTATTTCTTTTCATTATTTTTAGATTTTGTTAATGGAAAGCATGATTAGTTCTTATTTCGATTCATCTTCTGCAATTTGTTTCAATATGTGTGAGTAGTCGTATAGGGTGTGGCCGTGGGATCAAGGTATTCCGTGGCTAGGCCAATTCATATTTTACCTCCGTGCCGAATCAATTTAATTAATGCGCAGTTTTTGAATACGGAACTTTTCTAGCAAACAAAACCCGGATATCGTCCGTTCCACATGCGCACAGGAATCGGTGACAAGTGTTGTGCACTTGTTAGGAACGATTTCCATATTTTTAAACCTATTAATTAAATGATTGTGGCCCGAGTGAAAGTGGATTAGGCTAGTTGCGGGCACTGTAAGGCCCACGGCTGTGCTCTTCTGTTTTAATTAAGAGTTCTAAAATTTAATTAGGTTAAGTTAGTTAATTAATCAATCTTCTGAACAAGGGGTGGCTACCTGAGAGCTAATTGCAAACTTAGAACCTAGCATTATTTGAGTAAACACCGTAGACCGTCTCTGTGGTTCGACTCCGGTACTTCCGGATTTATTGTGCTACACCGGTCGATTGTCCTATGCTTGGGACAGAAATTAGAGTTAATTATTAGATACCCGAACGGTCAAGCATCTAACATTGCATTGGTTCCTTCGTATTTTTGGTGAATAATAAAATGTTAGGATGGTTTCCTGTAAATTTCAGACGTTATCTCGTAGTGTGAGTGTATTGGTTGACTAAGTTTAACGAGCTAGACTTAGTGCCATGTAGGTAGAAATTTGAGTGAGATTTTACCCTGTGACACTAGAGATTGGCAATCTATTGTAATTAGGCTTTCGTATTTGCCCAAGAGGGGATGGAAACTTCAAATGGGCTTATGTAAATTGGCATTATTTATAATATTATTCTTTGTTTTTTAAAAAAAAAAAAATTGTATTTTTCTTTTATTTATGAAATAAGAATTTTTTTTATAAAAATGTCTGAAATTCGAGGGCGTTACATTTATTAAGAGAATCGTCTTCGATTGTTGGGTTTCTTCAAATAGCATTGACGGAAGTTTTCAACTGAAATGTCTCCCAATTGAAGCATTTCACTGCTCGACGATTGGTGCGTAATTTTAATTGGAAAAAACAACAAAAAACACTAAACCACCAACGTACGGTTACGGAAGGAGAAGATATGGTCGTAAGCTATGTAAGTGTAGGAGGAGTGAAATATAAGTATTTAAAAGAAGTAGAACTATTTCTTAAGTTAATATAGGAAACAGGACTATATATTAAAAGCTACATATTTAATTATGTTTGAGCCTTGTAGAGATTGAACTTTAGAAAGAGTGCCGATATAATATAACATGCCATCTGAATATGTAATTATATCATTTATAAGAATTGAATATAGATAGTAATACCATTGCAGTGATGGGACCCCAACCCCACCCCCAGCATCTGGATCCTCCCTCCACGGGGCATGTCCTGTTATTTTATCTTTTAAGATAACTAACACAAAAGACACATTAGCAACCTACCACCACATCCACATCATATTAATTTAAGGCACCACGTAGCAATGTTTTAGCACTAAATAATTCCCATCAATGGATGGTTGCTTTGTGTACTATTTTAAAATCTTTTGTTTTGACAAATTAAGGGTTTGATTAATTTGTTAAAAGGGCGACTTTATATTGGTGTTACTATTGGAATATGTTAAATTAACAATAGTAAAAAAGTAAAGATTTTTTTGGACAAAAATAATTGTTTCCAAATAAAGTTGAGACCTGAATCAAATAATACGTACAGGTGAACGTGAGAGAGAGAGAGAGAGAGAGATAGAGAGAGAGATAATGTGTTTAAAATGTCTTTCTAGATAATATTATAAACTCAGTAAATTTATGAGAACGAGATTGAGAGTGAGAACATAAAATGAAGATTGAGAGTAGGGAAAAAAAAAATCCTAGAGAAAAATAATATGAATTAGGCTGAGACTATCTTCTCCTAATCTAGCTAGTTGTGCTTGCTCTATACTAAGAAGCAACAAATTAGAGTGAGACGTCTATTTCATGATACGGAGCAGGTTAAATCAAACAAAGGCAGTGTCAAAACTATGACTTGAAGAGAACCAAACTAGAATAAATTCACTCTGACCCCAAAAAAAAAAACTTTACGAGCCATCATAGTTGGAAATGGCTATTTTCTGTTTCACTTTTTCGTAGTGAAAACAAAAAGCGAAAATTTAGTCCTGATGGTTTAAATGTCTATTTTGGGTTAGTTACTATGGGGTCTTAAAATTAAGATTGGATCTAGAATAAGTTTTATCAAATTGACAAAGTTATAATTATATCATCTTTTAACCCGAGTGGACGATAACACTCATAAAGAAATTATAAAAATCAAAATATATATTGAAAGAGATAATACTTGAATAGAGAAAATTTAAGTATTTGCCAAATTAAATTTTTGTGAGTGGCTTTTTTAGTTCAGCAAGGGTGTGCTCTTGCTCCCTAAAATGTTGCCGAAATGACAAAAATACTAGCCAACCGAAGAATGGTGGCTAGGAGGATCGCCAATCTAAGAAAGATGGTTACGAGCTTGGTCAACCTGAGAAGGGCAGATAGTTGAGGAAAGTTAAGACCTCAATTATCTTGGGAGTTGTTCTAACTTAGATAAGGATGAGGAACCCTAGGCTAATTTGACTAAGAATGAATGTGAGGACCTGAGGTTCGACCTCTTATTTTTATTATTTTAGCTATTCAAGAACTCGTGGTTTTAAGTTTAAAATTCTAATTGTGACCTTATTTTAATGGTTTAGAACATTAGGGCCTGATGCGGGGTGTTATGGACTTAAAGGGAGTTAGTGTAATTAATCAAATTTTAATTATAAAAGGATTACAAAACCCTAATTCATATTATTTAATAAAATACACAGCTTTTTTATTAGGAGATCTCTAACACTAAAAGCTTGAGGAGGGAGAACGGTGATAGACGACAGATTCGTGCAATGTGATCAACTAAAAAGTTGTAGAGGGTATTGAGAGTTTCGCATAGAGCTTAGAATCAACCTAGTACACGGAGTATTCAAGAGGTTTTTGATCACACAAGTGTTTATTGTATTTTATTTGAATAAGATAAGATTTCATGTTGATTTACATTGAACTATTACGTACATCTTATTCGTTTCATTGGTATTTGCATTGTTATTTGTGTATGATCGAGTCATGCATGTTGTGTGATAATTTCGAGCGTATTAGACTATTTGGTTGTAGAAACGAAAATAAAAAATGAGATCTTTTAGACAGAATAGATTTTGAAAATTTACTTAAGCTGCTCGAGCGAGCCATAGGCCGTTCGAGCGACCTCTTTAAATTTTTGGCAGTCTATTTTAGATAGTAGGCTTGTTTTGGCCGCGTGAACGAGCTCTTGACCGCTCGAGCGACCTGTAGAAAAACAAAAGGTTTATTTTTAAAGTTTTGGCATGTTTCTTACCTTTCGGTCCATTTATGGCTACTGTCTAAGTCTGTAATTGATTAATATTGGTACATATGAGCATGCATGGATCTCAGATACCGAGTAGGAGATGAACTGATAATTGGAGCAGCCTGTGAACTTGATTTGGGACTTTTGTGATTTCTCCGGTGAAAGACCATGAAACTATCGAATTTAGAGACGACTTGACAGTTCGGGTAGCCCATGAACTTTACAATAGGGTCCCCGATGTGGGTGTGCAAGACTGTCGAAATTATACATGAATCACATGAGAGCATGATATCATTGGTTATTTATTCAGTTGTTTAGTTTATTGTTAATTGCATAGTATATTGTTGAAACAAGCATGTTTTACTCAATATGTCGATGTTTTCAATATGACTTCCTACTTGAGTCTCAACATATTTTTTTCTGTAAACTAACAATTTACAAATGATCGATGATATAGAACCAAGGACCTAATCTTTATTTATGAACATGATTCAGCATGCTTAGTTGGATTTTCTGTTTTAGAGATGTTTTTATATTTAGCAGTTCAGTTAGAAATTTTGGGGCTTTAATTATTTATTTGTTCAGGCACTGTGAGCGTATTTTGGTTAGTTGAATTCTGATTAGTTAGAATGGACAATTTGTTATTTTCATAGTTGGTTATCAGTTATTGGGATTCATTTCATTTTATTGAAATTATGGTGATGTTAAGTTTTGGTTTGAGTTGTTCAATTGTTTATTTCATACCCTAGAAGTTTGGAATGTGACAACTTGGTATCAAGGCATATTTCGAATACCTAGAATTGTGGTTAGGGTCCTAAAAGCCTAAAGGTCTGCTTGATCATGTGGAGTTATGCCTTAAGACGTCATAACCCGTCTTCGGACATTCCCTGCAACTACTAGTGATTAGAAGAGATGCCTAATCATCATGTCTTCTGATTGGAGGTCTAAAAAAATTAATTGGAATATCTGTTTGATTTTCTTAAAGGTATGACTCAATATGTGTTTTACGTGTTTATGTGTTTATATGCTTACCTGTGTATATAATGTTGATTGTCTTATGTTGCTGATGAGTTTATCCCTTTTTGTAGTAAGATGTCGCCTCGTTGAGTTCAGGGTCAGGGCAGGGGTGCTACTGTAGGGGCACCAAATCTTGCTATTAGAAAGGATGTCGTGAGGGTTGTGGTCGTGGCCATACAACAGTTAGCTTAGAACAACCAACGCAGGAATGAAATTCGAGCAATGGTCTCCATGCGAGAGTTCTGCCATATGAACCCTCTTGATTTTACTGGTGGGGTCGACCTGTTTGTGGCCGATGTTGAGTCGAACAAGTGGAGAAGACTAACGGACACGCTACCAGTAGTGGAGGATGAGCTGCGGATTTCTTTGGCTACTTATCAATTCATAGGGAAGACAGATTAGTGGTGGAAGATGATGAAGACTACTTACAATATTGGAGAGTTGACATGATGATATGAAACCAAGGACATAAGCTTTACTTATGAAGATGATTCAGTATGCTTAGTTGAATTTTTTTGTTTTAGAGATATTTTAATATTTAGCAATTCAATTAGAAGTTTTGAGGCTTTAATTATTTATTTGTTTGGGCATTGTGGGTATTATTTGTTATTTTGATAGTTAGTCATCAATTATTGGGATCCATTTCATTTTATTGGAATTATGGTGATGTTAAGTTTTGGTTTGAGTTGTTCTATTGCTTATTTTGTATTTGGGGTGTGACAATGAAGAATTTAAGTTCAAATGGAACTCTAATGAAGAAGATAAGTCCTAAAGAATCCAAGGCAAATTTATCTCGTTAGTGGCTAATTAAAAGACATTTCTAGTCTAATTCTAATGGGAAATTAGAGTTCGTGTAGAACACAAATTAATGAGATGACAAAGTCTATAAATCAAGGTTCAAGGTCAAGATGAAAAAGTATGTAATACTACACAGTTCATAGTTATTGGTAAGAGTTAATTGGTTGTGAATAATTTCAAAGCTGACTTAACCATCAGAATGCTTTCCCAACACCTGGTCCTTTGACCATTTTTTATGTTGTAGGTCACATGAGATAAACACAAGAAAGGGAGAGTACATCAAATAACTTGATGCCAATAGCTAAGATTATAATTTTTTGGTAATCAATTTTACCCACTTGCAATTAGTGTCGTCTATGAGAAAGCATATACCTCATGGCAATGCCAACGGATCAAAATGCAAAAGGGACAACAGGTAGAGCTAGGGACGGAGCCATGTTGAGGGGGGAGGGGCACATGCCACCCCCAATTTCTGCAGAACTCCAATTTTTTTTTTAAATTTTCTATTTTAATTACTCTAGCAAGAATAATTATTGAGTGATATTGGGACGCTACGTGGTGTTTTAACACTTTTAATCACTACATATTCATGTGAGTGTTCTTATATTTAGCACTGGGTCTCACATAATTGAATATGGTGATAGAGGGTATTGGAGCACCATTTGGCTATGTCCCAAGATCACGCATCAATTTTTTGTTATTGTGATGCTCGCCAAGGGAAAAAATATGATGTAAGGGCTTTTTTTTTATTACCGAGTGTTTGTTATGTGATTACTAACTGTTGTTTTTTAATTATTGAGTGTCTATTTTTGAATATTAATTAAGTGTTCATGTTGTATTTTTTTCTTATTCATAGGATTTGTATATTTTGGTTTGATTTTTAGATAAGATTAAACTTAAAACATGTCAAAAAAAATGTTATGGACAAGTAACTTAGAATATATATATGTCCAAATTTTGCCACCCCCGAATTGTATTCCTAGCTCCGCCCCTGGGTAGAGCTACGTTAAAAAAATTCATTACCAGCCCCAACAAGAATAAAGCGCCAACACAGGATTTGACAAAAGATCAAGGAAGGAATCTGGATCACAAGTTATCACGAAGGTAGCTCATGGACATTTTCTTAGGATTTTGGGGCAGCTCATGGACATGTTCTTAACTCGGTTCATAGCAAGCCGAGCACGATCAAAGGAGCTAGATGCATTGGTGGCAATAAGGAAACGAACAAATGAGATGCTCAGGGATTACACAACCACTTACTGAGCTATGTATAACGAAGTGGAGGATTGTAGCGAGAAGCAGGCAGCCATCACCTTCAAGTTTGGTGTACTTGCTACTAAGAAGTTGCATGTGTCCCTAAATCAAAGTTAAAGTTAAAGTTGCCACTTTTAAGTTAAATTTTTTAGGCTCTATTTGGCCTGCAATAACCCTAGTTTTTAAATTAATTTTTAGTTAATAAAAAATAATTTTTCTATTATTAGTTTATTTTTTTTAACTTTAATTCGAACTTTGTAAATTTAGAGCTCGCTTGAGTGAGTTATAGGCTGCTCGAGCGACCTGTAAATTTCTAAACGGACAGATTGCAGATTCAAGTCCATTAATGGTGGAGAGTTACAATTTTCAATTAAAATCAATGATTATGGGTTTATTACGTGTTCACGGGTTAAGCTCTATTTAAACTTAGCCAATACACTGTATGTAGACACGATTTCGTAATCTAAAAAGCTACAAAACATTCAAGAATCTCTGAGAGAGAGAGAGAGAGGTTCAAGTGTTCTTGGGTGTTCTTGAAGGTGAAGGTTATGTCCGATTGAGGTCCACGGATTCGAAGCTTATTTCGTACCTAAGTCTTCAGGATTAAGGTAGAGAAAAACACTATCAACCTATAGATTACGGATTATAGTAGGTTGTTGCTTGATTTTGTAGAGAAAGCATGCTAGGTTGTTGGCTCTATCTTGTTAATTGAAGCATGAAATTGATAGAGGGTTTTTAATCTATGAGTGGTAGAGTTTTTGTTTATGTACTAATTGCTAGTTTTGAAGTCTTCACCATTTTAGGGTTTAGAATGAGCAATCTAAAATAAAAACCCTAAAACTAGAGTCTGTTATAAAGACAGTTTGTTCGAGCGACCTGTCAATTTTCTGATAGATTTTGACATTTTGAGAAACAAAATCCAGAACTCAAATTTAGGCAAACCGCTCAAGCGAGCTCTAAGCCACTTGAGCGACCTATTGAAACTCAGAAAGTTATATGTTGCTATTCGAGCTTTTCGGATAGCAAATCCAGTCCATGTTCACCACTGTTTTGCATGAACACTCAGCATAGACATCCACGAGCACAATATATATGACCGCTAGTCCCCGTGGGACTTCGTGTGAGCGTTTGGCCAAACTTTGACCGTGAGGTGTGTGATGTGTAAACTCTGATGTGTAAACTCTGACCACGAGCACAATGTTATGTTGTTGTAGTGTTAGCGTATTCATGAATAGGCTGTCGTGCCAATCGTTAAGAGTAATTTCGTTTGTTGTGCCAATGTTTGAATGTAAATCGAGCTGTCCTACTAGTTGTTAGATTTACATGGCCATTTGTGTCAATAGTTTAATGTAGTATGGTTGATGAATTGTTAGTTTGTAGAGAACTGAGATATGCATGATTTGAGTGACTATGTAAAAACTTAGAATCCTAGTTAGAGACACCGGTTCAAATAACCATAATACGGAAGCGGAGAGAGTTAGGTGATCATTATAAGTAGTAGAACATGGTGGACAAATAGGTTCATATAATGCATAGATGAAATTGGTGGCTGTCGTGCCAAGTGTTATTGGCTGTTGTGCTTAGTGTTATGTTCTGGGCCTTGTCCCAAATTTGTGTTCCATGTGAATCTAAATTCTACGGGGCATTGTCCCGTTTGATTAAGGATCCACTACAACAAAAACCACATATGGCGACAAAAGTAGAAGACGAAATTTAATTTTGTCACCAAATGGGTATGTATGGCAACAAAAAAATAAATTTGTCGCCATTTTTAACACAATTGCGAGGAAAATAATTTCGTCGCCAAAATTAACTATTTGGCGAGGAAATATTAATTTTCCTCGCCAAATATGTACATTTGGCGAGGAAAATAATATTTCCTCGCCAAATTGGTACTTTTGGCTACGAAATTTTTCATCGCCAAAATTACTATTTTTGGCGAGGAAAAGTTTCGTCGCTGTAATTTTGGCGAGGAAAAGTTTCGTCGCCAAAAGTACCTATTTGGCGAGGAAATAGTTTTCCACGCCAAATAGGTACTTTTGGCGAGGAAATTTTTTCTCGCCAAAAATACCCCTTTGGCAAGGAAAAATATGTTATTTTCCTCGCCAAATAGGTACTTTGGCGAGGAAAAATTTTCTCGCCAAAAATACCTATTTGACAAGGAAAAATATGTATGTTTCCTCGCCAAATAGGTTATTCGGCGAGGAAAAGTTTACTCACCAAAATTACCGTACTTTGGCGAGGAAAATTTTCCTCACCAAAAGTACCTATTTGGTACAAATTTTAAGTTTGAATACGTATTTATAAGTTATTATGTTAATAACGTAATTTAGTTAGCACGAAAATTAAATAAAACTCTATAATTATTGGGGTACAAATGTAATGTCAAAAAAACTCTATAAAACTCTGTAATTTATTATGTTAATAACGTAATAGTTTTATCTTAGTTTTAAAATTACATGTGTACCCCAATAATTATAGAGTTTTATTTAATTTCCATGTTAAATAAATTACGTTATTAACATAATAACTTATAAATACGTATTCAAACTTAAAGTTTGATTATTGGCAAGAAAAATAACATATTTTTTATCGCTAAATTAGTACTTTTGGTGAGGAAAATTTTCCTCACCAAAGTACGGTAATTTTGGTGAGGAAAATTTTCCTTGCCAAATAGGTACTTTTGGCGAGGAAAAGGTTATTTGGCGAGGAAAAAGTTTTTGGTGAGGAAACTTTTCCTCGCCAAATAACCTATTTGGCGTGGAAAAGGTTATTTGGCGTGGAAAATTTTCCTTACCAAAACACAACCTATTTGGCAAGGAAAAATATATTATTTTCCTTGCCAAATAATTACTTTGGCTAGGAAAAGTTTCTCACCAAAATTACCGTACTTTGGTAAGAAAAATTTTTCTCACCAAATGTATCTATTTGACAAGAAAAAATATGTATGTTTTCTCGCCAAATAGGTACTTTTTGAGAAAAAAATAACATATTTTTTCTCACCAAATGGGTATTTTTGGCAGCAAATTATCTTTTTTATCTCCAAATAGGTACTTTTAGTAAGAAGAATAATATTTTCTCGCCCAATTTATACGTTTGGCGAGGAAAATAAAATTTTATCTCCGAACGACATATTTTTTACGAGAAACTATTATTTTTCTTGGCAAAAGTAGTTATTTGAGGACGAAAAATATAATTTCGTTACTAACATAAACATAAATTTTGTTGTAAAAAATGTGTGTGTGTGTGTGTATATATATATGTACATATACACGTGTTCAATTGGTGCAATACAAATAAATATTAATAGGGAAGGGAGGGAGAGAGAGAGAGAGAGAGTGTTAAGAAAAAGATAGATTTGAGATGAATTTAGAATTTTAAACATATTTTGGATAGAGAAAAAAGGATGGGAAAGAGAGAAAATGAGGGAAAGAGAAAGGGAGGAGAGAAATGGAAGAGAAAGTGGAGAAAAAGAGAGATGCGAGCAGAAGAGATATAAGTTTCGGATTTTAGAATTTAGAATAGAGATGGAGAGGAGAGAGAAAGAGGAGAGGTAGAGAGAGTGAATAAAAAGATAGCTTGCATATGTGTTTAAGGTTTAAAATGTTAGATTTCAGAGAGGAAGAAAGGGAGAGAGAGAGAGAGAGATCTAAAGAGAGGAGAGAAAAAAAAGAGATGTGAGCGAGAGAGAGAGAGAGAGAAAGAGAGATGGGAGAGATAGATTTAGGATTTAACGTAAAGAAAAAAGGAAAGAGATAGAGAGAAAATAAATAGATATGGACAATGGTGAGAAATAAGACAGATAAGTTTAGGGTAGTGAGGAAGAGAGAAATAAAAAGATAGAAATGTGAGAGAGAGAGAGAGGAGTTTAAGTAGTGATAAAGGGAAGGAGAGAGGGACAGAGAAATGAGAGAGATAAATTTAGGATAGTGATATAGAGAGAGAGAAGAAAGAAGAAAGGAGAACGGGGAAAAAAGGGAGGGGGAGAGAGAGAGAGAAGAAAGAAGAAAGGAGAACGGGAAAAAAAGGGAGGGGGGAGAGAGAGAGAGGGAGAGAGAAAAAAAAATTATGTATAACATCTATTTGTTGAACAAAAATATTAAACATATGTTATATATTAGATATTGTAAAAAACTCATGAATATTATGGTTGGTGCAGTGGTTATTAGGAGTGTGCATAAGGTGTTGGTTGGGTGGAAGGTCTAAGGTTCAAAACTTGGGAAGGAAAAAAATGGTGTTGTGAGTGTATTTTTTAGTAGTTGAAATCAATTTAGCGACAAAGAAATTCGTCGCCAAATATAATTATTAATGACGAAATTAAATTTCTTGCGAAATAGTTATGAATAGAGACAAAACTTTTTGTCTCCAAAACAGATATTGGCGACGAAAAAATTCCTCACCGATTATGTATTTTTTGGAGACAAAACATTTCGTCTCTAAAATCTAGTATTGGCAACGAAATAATTCCTCGCCAAATATGTTCTATTGGCGACAAAATATTTTGTCGCCAAAGAACATATTAGGCGAGGAAATTTTTTTTTCGTCGCGAAGAGTTTTTTGCGTGAAAGTATAGGCGACAAAAATTTGTGACGAAAAATTTCGTCGCCTAATGGATTGGCGACGAAAAATGTAGTTTTTGCGACAAAATTGTTTCGTTATTATAAATCAATTTTGTTGTAGTGATCCCAATGAGGAGATGGATGTATTCGATTGGAGGTGCGTCGACAGCTCCGGGTCTCGAGAGAGTGACGGTCTTGTCTTGGGCGACCTTGATTCGGTAAATGGGAAGCAACTAAGGATCTTTGGTACCTGACTCAACGAAGCCACGTATTGGGTCGGGTCTAGTTAGAGTGAAGTAGGTATTGACTCAAGTAGACGATAGAGGTCTCTGCCTTGTCTCGGTAAGGACTTGTCAATATTTACCGAGTAGTTTACACTAGATAGTTGGGTAAAAAGGAATACCAAGGGAAAATGATATTCTTAGAAACTTAAAAGAACAAGAGTATAATGAACTTATGTAACTTTATTTATGCACTTAATCGTTTTTCATGATTTATATGTGACGCAGCGTGTAACGGAAGAAAACTAGATCTCGTTCTAGCTAACGGTTGGGGTAGATATCGTTCTACGGACGATGCCTTGAATCCACAAGGATGATAGAAAACCTAGCGCACTAGGAAGAAGAACACAGAGAAAACTTCTCAATTTTTGATTGATAATAATGATGTCCCTCAAAAAAGAGGCATAACATGAATATAAATACTAATTGTGATAGGAAATGAAAACAATATCCTAAATTAAAGGGATAAGATATCTAGATAAGGGATAAGGATAAGATAAGGATAAGGATAAGATAAGATAAGGGATAAGGATAAGATAAGGGGAGTCTAATCTGAACACTCCCCTCAAGTTCTACATCAGTCTAACATCAGTCTCCCCATCTTTAGAAGAACTTGTCCTCAAGTTCACCTCAGGAATCGCATCGGGAGCTCCATGATAATCGGACAAATCTTGCACATTAAAAGTCGGGGAGATAGCATAACCATCCGGAAAATCCACCACATACGCATTGTCATTGATCTTTTGTAGAACGCGAACAGGACCAATCTTTTTCGACTTGAGCTTGTTATATGTGCCCGTGGGAAATCTCTCTTTCCGTAAATGAACCATCACCAAGTCACCCACCTCAAAGGTCTTAACACGACGATGTTTATCCGCAGCAGCTTTGTACGAAGCTGAAGACTTCTCCAACTTCTGCTTAACCTCCGCATGAATATTCGCCACCTTTTCTGCCAAATGCTCCGCAATAACACTCATACCCGGAAGCTTTGGAAGCGAAACCAAATCCAACGTATGTATCGGAGGACGGACATAAACAATTTCAAATGGAGACTTACCGGTAGAACGATTCGGAACATTGTTATAAGCAAACTCCGCTTGAGAAATAACAAAGTCCCACTGCCGTGGACTATCTTGACACAAACTTCGCAAAATATTCCCCAACGTGCGATTCACAACCTCCGTTTGACCATCAGTTTGAGGATGACAAGTACTACTATACTTCAAAGTAGTATCAAGTCGTTTCCATAAAGAACGCCAGAAATGACTAAGAAACTTACTGTCACGGTCAGAAACAATAGTCTTCGGAATACCATGCAAACGAACTACCTCACGAAAGAACAATTGAGCAATATGGCTAGCATCAGACGTCTTACGACATGGAATGAAATGCGCCATCTTCGAGAAGCGATCAACCACCACAAAGATAGAATCTGACCCACGCTGAGTCCTAGGAAGCCCCAAAACAAAATCCATGGACAAATCCTCCCAAGGTGCATTAGGGATAGGAAGAGGCGTATACAACCCAGTATTCTGCGCTTGACCCTTAGCCGTCTGACAAGTATAGCACCGTTGCACAAACTTCCCCACGTCGCGCTTCAACTGTGGCCAATAGTACCGAGCTTCCACCAACGCAATGCTCTTGTCTCTGCCGAAATGTCCACCCAAACCTCCACTATGAGTTTCCCGAATAATGTGCTCTCGCAAGGACCCTTGAGGAATACAAAGTCTATCCTCAAAGAAAAGAAATCCCTCGAGAATCTGAAACTTTCCCGATTCTGGCAAACTTGACTGACATTTGGCCCATGCAGCTTTGAAATCGTCGTCATCAACATAAAGGTCCTTTAAATATTCAAACCCAGAAACTTCATTCTTCACAATAATAAGTAAGGACGCTCGACGACTCAATGCATCCGCCACTTTATTTAATTGACCCGATTTATGCTTAAGAGAGAAAGTAAACCTTTGAATATAAGCAATCCACCGGGCATGCATACGATTTGGCTTGATGGCTCCTTGGAGAAATTTGAGAGCTTGATGGTCGCTATTCAAAACGAACTCCCGTTGAATCAAATACGGCTCCCAATGAGACAAACTTCGCACCACCGCATACAACTCTTGCTCATACGTCGTCCACTTCTGTCGGGCCTCACTAAGCTTCTCACTAAAGAAGGCGACGGGCTTGCCTTCTTGAGAAAGAACAGCTCCAATGCCTACGCCGGAAGCATCACAATCAACGTCGAACAATTTCTCAAAGTCCGGGATAGCAAGAACTGGCGCTGTTGTCAACCTCTCCTTAAGAACTGCAAAACTTTGTTCGGCTGCGTCAGTCCAAACAAGTTTCTTTTGCTTCAAACAATCTGTGAGAGGGGCGGCAATAGTACTGAAGTGCCTCACAAAGCGTCTATAGAAAGTCGCCAGGCCATGAAAACTACGCACATCAGTAATAGTTTTCGGGGTAGGCCACTCCCGAATTGCCTTCACCTTAGCTTCATCTACCTTGATCCCTTCAGAACACACAACGTAGCCCAAGAAAACCAAGCTATCCGTCAAGAAGCGACATTTCTTAAGATTTACATACAAGCTGTTCTCATGTAAAACATTAAAAACTTCCCTCAAGTGCTCCATATGCTCATCTTTATCACGACTGAAAATCAGGATATCATCAAAGTAGACAACAACGAACTTTCCAAGGGGTTGGAATACCTGATTCATCAATCGCATGAAAGTACTCGGCGCATTAGACAACCCAAATGGCATGACAAGCCACTCATACAGCCCTTCCCTCGTCTTGAAAGCCGTCTTCCACTCATCACCAGGACGAATACGGATTTGATGATACCCACTCTTGAGATCTATATTTGTGAACACTTTCGCACCACTCAATCGATCAAGCATATCATCTATCCTTGGAATGGGAAATCGATACTTCACGGTAATCTTATTGATAGCCCTGATGTCGACACACATTCTCCAACTGCCATCTTTCTTAGGAGTTAGTAAAGCTGGCACGGCACATGGGCTCATACTTTCTCAAATCAAACCCTTCTGCAACAACTCATTCACTTGCTCTTGCAAAATCTGAAATTCTTTCGGACTCATCCGATAATGTGGCAAGTTAGGTAAACTCGCTCCTGACACAAAATCAATCTCGTGTTGAATATTTCTCATAGGAGGCAACTCAGCAGGCAATTCATCTGGTACAAGACCCTGAAACTCTGCAAGCAATGGTTTAATTTGTTCTGGCACAACAATCTCCTCTTTCCGTTCCCCCTTCTCTTCTCCCTTTACTACTAAGGCGTAAATTATTTTTAACTCTTGAGCATCTTTCAGAATATTTGGCACTATCAGCAAAGAATCAGCCTTGGATGGAGAAGCTGTAACGCGGCCTTCACGTCTCATAGGAGCTAAGACAATTTTCACTTTATCCTTATAAAAAGTGTAAGTGTTGTCTCTTCCCTTATGCGTCGTGTTCAAATCGAATTGCCATGGTCTTCCCAACAACATATGACAAGCATCCATATCCACAATATCGCATAAAACTTCATCCTTATAATTGTTGCCAATGGAAAAAGGAATAACGCATTGTTCTGTTACCTTAGTCTCACCGACGTCGCGAATCCAGCCAATGCTATAAGGAGAAGGATGCTTTCTCGTAGGAAGTTGTAATTTGTCCACCATGGTCCTTGATACTATATTCTCACTGCTGCCCCCATCAATGATTAAATCACAAATCCTCTGATTCACGGTGCAACGAGTCTTGAAAATATTGTGCCTTTGAACACCCTCCTTATGCGGCGTATACATTAATCGTTGAACGACTAATGACACACCCTCATCTTCATACGTATACTCGCCTGAGTCATCTTCAGCTTGCTCTTCCTCTTCCTCTGCCTCATTACATTCTTCATGCTCGGCTAGGTTGATCACTTGCCTTTTTGGACAGGTGTTAGAACGATGGCCAGGCTCCCCACAACGAAAACACTTATCTCCTCGAGGCTTCTCATAAGGGTTAATAGGCTTCGACCCACTGGCTCCGCCTGTACCTTGTTTCCCAATGTTCTGATTCTTCCATGGCGTCTTGCTCTGCGTGCTTGAACCTGACTCGGCCACCGTTCTTCCCTTACCCTGCTCGGACTGATTCTGAATTGTGGAAGAACCATAAACCCCAGACATAGGTTGGGTTCGAACGGTCCCCCTACGATTTAGTATCAATTCAACCCTAGATGCCAATTGGATCGCATCCTGCAAAGTATGAACTGGCTGCAAACTAACTTGATCTTGAACATTAGTACGCAAACCATCCACAAATCTAGCTATCAATTGCCCCTCAGTCTCGGGTAAATCATTACGAGATTGTAACCGTTGAAATTCAGAATAATAATCATAAACAGACCGGTTACCTTGTTTACAACGTTGATACTGTTGGAAAAGAACTTGATCATAATCTGGAGGAAGAAATCGGGCTTTCATCAACTGCTTCATTCGATGCCATGAACGAATCTTATGTTTATTTTGCCGCGTGCGGGATAATTGCAATTGTTCCCACCATGCGGAAGCACCGCCTTTAAGCTTGTAGGTGACCAATTTCACCTTCTTTTCCTCTTCAATATTCATGTATTCGAAAAAATTCTCAACCTCATGTATCCAATCCAGAAAATCCTCAATGTGTAACTGACCATTAAAAGATGGGAGGTCCATCTTCATACGGTAAGTATTATTAAAATTCTGGACCTGGGCTTGTGGCTCTTGATATAAAGCCACCTCCTCAATATCTTCATCGGTTGAATCACCATCATAAACTTGACGACGAACGTCGCGTCTAGGGGGTGCCCCTAAACGATCAGGATTGTTGTTGCCCACCCTTGGTTCACGCCTTCGGATAGGAGGAGGATCCTCATGAACATTGGCTGCCGTTCCATTGGCGTTGAGAGCCAACCCCGCTAGTAATTCTTTGATCTCAGCCAATTGTTGACTATGTTCATCAAGTACTCCCCACATAGCTTCAACCCCGCGATCTCCATTAGGGTCTTGTTGACCTCCATGGTTGGCCATTGAAACAAGGGAGGACCTTGCTCTGATACCACTTGACGCAGCGTGTAACGGAAGAAAACTAGATCTCGTTCTAGCTAACGGTTGGGGTAGATATCGTTCTACGGACGATGCCTTGAATCCACAAGGATGATAGAAAACCTAGCGCACTAGGAAGAAGAACACAGAGAAAACTTCTCAATTTTTGATTGATAATAATAATGTCCCTCAAAAAAGAGGCATAACATGAATATAAATACTAATTGTGATAGGAAAAGAAAACAATATCCTAAATTAAAGGGATAAGATATCTGGATAAGGGATAAGGATAAGGATAAGGATAAGGATAAGATAAGATAAGGGATAAGGATAAGATAAGGATAAGATAAGGGGAGTCTAATCTGAACACTCCCCCTCAAGTTCTACATCAATATGTCCTGCTGTATATATGCATTTGTGGGTTAGTTTTTTTGTGACTTTTCTTTGCTGAGTTTCACAACTCAGTCGGTACAAATTCTCTACCCCTAGTGTTTCATACCAGATGTTGCGGAACAGCTAGAATATTCCTCCGAGCATGAAGAGTTGGGACCTACCGGGAAAGATCATGGCAGCATTTTGGCTACCATACCATTAGAGCTCTATTTAAATTATTTTAATAAAATAATGTAAACCTCAAGTGGGTAATCCGCACTTCTTAACTCTGATTAAACTTAATTTACTATTGATCAATAAATAAAGAGCATTTTTATAAAAATTACACTTCAATTGATTTCATAACTAAATAAAAATTTTTAGATAATGTTCTGAGAAATCGGGACGTTACACGGCCAGACTTATCTAAATTAATTTTTGTGTTCATATTCAAATTATTCTTGTATTTATTATTTTTTGTCATTTTTTTATGGTTTGAGTGTCTCCTCCAAATCATATTAGGCTGGATGGCCGGTTATACCCTATATGTGAAGCATCAACAATATCATTAAGTTGTCATACGTGAAAAAAATTGTCGGGAATATGAAGACAAGGACAATTATAACTTATAAGAGAGTTTTGTCTTAAAACATTAACAAATTAAAGAAATATAACTAATTATTCAATCATCTCCAAATACCATTGGTATTTTTACGTTGTGGTCCACATTATAAAGTACATAATCATAAACACATTTGTTAGGTCGGTAAGAAATAAGAAGTAACTCGTATAACAAATGTTACTGTTAAGTTATTTATAAAAAAAATGATACTTAAAGTAATTTCACGTGATATTTTGATAATATTCAATAATTACTAGTTGAGGAAGAGTGCCGAAAAATTATTGCAGTTCCGCTGTATGAGCTGCTGCTCTTCACCCCTCCCCCGATTTTTTTTATTTTAAATATTGTGGCACCAAAATAAATCTCGAGCTCGGTTATTGAATTTTTTTTTTTAAGTATTCCGTGATACTTAAGAATTTAAGTACAAATATTTAAATATTTAAGTGTTCCGTGGCACTTAAATTAATTTTTCACCCCTTTTTTTGTTTGAACATAAGGATGAAGAATATAAGTGTTCCGTGATAAAAAAAATGGGGGGCAAAAAACTGTTGCCCGTGGAGAGTTACCCATTTGACCCTCGCCATGGCCAACATCACTGCCAATCGTAAGCTTGCCTTCTCCAACATCACTTCTGTGCACAATTGATTCAAGGTAAGAGGAGTTTGATTTGTTCGTTTTTGTTTTATTTGTTCTTCAAAATGCACTTTGTATTCGTTCTTCAATGAAATCGTAGGTCTGCATCTTGCATCTTGACCCATCTATGGTTGATTCGTATTGCGCCATTAATGAATGTTTTACTCGATTTTATGCGTAAATCTGAGTTTGTATATCTCTTTGTGATGAACAATTTGATTTCTTCAAATTCACAGTTGGTTGTATTGATTTTGTGTGTGTGTGTGTGTGTGTGTGTGATGAGTTTTGGTAGTGAGAGGCTAACTAACGTTCTTCCAAAATTATGTGTAAATCAATTGGGGTGATTTGCCCCCTCTTGAGGTTTGGCCTTAAATACTCATCTGTTTCCATTCGTTTTCAACCCTGGACAACATACACCAATAAAGTAGAAATTTTAATCAAATACTCATCCATGGTTTTGCAAGCATATATATCATTTGTAATTATCGTAAATATATTACGTGATGTATTATTCTTTTTATGTTCCACTTCGATAATTACTACTTTAAAGTTATATTTAACAAAATAGACAAGTTAAACAAATATTACATTCTCCCCACTTGAAAAATTACTCTCATTTAGCCAACTAGCTAAATTTGAATAGTTATAGTCAGCCATGATGTTTAGTGAGTTACAAAGAAAAACAGATGTTAAGGAATGAAAAAATGAAAAAAACATCGATCTGTTTTTTTAAATTTCGGTCTACTTTTTTTTTTAAATACTTTTTCAATTCCTTCTATTGAAGAAATGAAAACACATAAAAAAATAACAAAAAATAAAAAGTATCAAAATAATAGCTACTGTTTTAAAAATAATTATTCAGTCCAATTAATTCACACTTATTGTCATTGGGAAAGAAAATTTGGATAAAGTGATCAGTTTTATACCCTACTTCTGACAATGTTGCAATTGGAGAAATTAATTATTCGGTACTTCACACTCTAATTTTTTAATCAAAAAAAAATTTAAGGATGCATATTTTCAAAAATTTGAACCTTGGACCTTACTTTTTTAAGCAAGAAACTTTATTACTTGAACTATATTACAACTTGATTAAATTGCTTCATGTCTATTATTTATTACCAACTCCACAAATTCTTTCTGCTTAAAGAAGAGTTACAACTTTTGGGAAGAAAAATAAAAAAATTACTTTTTTTAAATCTCAAGTAAAAAATAATTTACGCATCAAATAATTAGCATGTCACAACCCAATATACAAGGTACATCAGTAGTGTCAATCACATCTAGTAGCTCGAGTATTTAAGACATATCATACGAATTGGTATGAATCTTGCAGTATAAAAATTTACATCTAAAAAAAATAACATACTTATCCTCAAAATAAAAAGAATAATTATACTCATCTCCCAAAAAATAAAGAATTAGTGTAAAGATAAAATATTTATTGGTTAAAAAATTTAAATTTTTAACCGTGGTGTAACTGTGACCTCTAATTTTATGGGTTCTCAAAAAAATATAAAGAATTAGTTCGAAAATAAAGAGTTGAATTAATTATTTTTAAAAAAAGTACATATTAATATTTATTTATTATTACTTATTTAATTTTATTTTTAATTATATTATTTTTTATTAAAATCAATGTGAAGTACTCCATCCATCCCGGTTTGTCTGCTGTTCTTGGAATTCCAACTCAGTAAGGGAACATAATGATTATTCCTAAAAAATTTAACTTTTCAAGAATACCCTTAACTATTTTAGCATTAAATGAGAGGACACAATTTTCAATGTGTGATTTTCTAAAAGATAGAGTGTATTAAGGGAAACTTTCACAAGTCAACCTTAAAACTGGACAAATATTTTGGGACATGTAAAAAGCCAAAAAAATGGACAAACAAACTAGGACGGAGTGAGTAGTAAAAGGGAGGAGAGTGATATTTTTGTGATTTGAAGGCGGAAAGAGAATATTATTTTTATAATTTGGAGGGGAAGGAAAAGAAGAGTGACAGTTTTGCAATTACAAAAAAAAAAATTCAATATTTATTGAGGAGGAAGGTAACTTTTGTATTGATTGAGATCATGTGAGTAGAAATTTCCGCGCTGTATATATAGTTATCATTAAAGCATTATGCACTGAAAGTGAGAACAATAATTTCGTTTAGTTTGGGAAAGTCTAGGCTCCTAAAAAAACTTACTTAGAATTTTTTCTGAATTAAAAAATCACTCAAGGGCCACAAATCTAAGTGAATTATGACTATTGATTTTTTAATTCAAAAAAGTTTTTGAATAAATTTTCTTGATTTGTAACATATTCCTTTTGCAATTAGCATGAATAAAGTGAAAAGGGTGGGAGGGACAGGGACAGATACCATCAACTCATCCTTAGAGTGAGTGTGAATGAAGTAACCTACCTAGCTGGCTTCCACAATGAGCGCTATACCCACTTCTTTTTCATGATCTTCCGTATGCTTTATCTCTTAGATTAGATACCATAGAAAATACCATTCATATCATCAATTATATATTAGCTTCTATAAGTATCTCAACCAACTGGATTTTCTTATTAAAATTGACAACAAATTAAATCAAATTCAGAGCCTTCATTTTATTAACGTTTTTTTTAATGTGTGTATTATTTATGTTGGATCAAGTTAATATTTGAATGGACCTACTAATGAGAGTGAAAGATAAAGAGAGATGGAATATGAAGGGGAGCTGCTCATCCCTTCTCCAATATGAATGTCAACTGTTTCATTTGGTGTGTAGTGGAGGACAAAACTTGCTCCTGCAAAAGTTGGTTTTGCGCGTGGAATGCATTATGCTTACATGAGTGCTACCAACACGTTTTGGTATTAATGGACTATTGCATTTGCATATAGTGGTGTCGGCTAGTGTCACCTATTTTTTTATTCTTGCTTCTTTGTTACTCTGTTTCTCCGTGAGAGAGAGGAATGCGGAAACTGGTTGGATGGATACTCGATCGCTACCTAAGACTCGTCATCGGCCGGGTTAGCTAGTGAAGTCACTATCTGACGAGGGTAAAAACGTAATCAGTAAAATACGTTTATCCCCCCAACTAAATAATGAGTTCGGCTGAGACCGGATGATATGTCCAGAGGCACGTGCCGATTACATGAGGGTATGACCGACACGAGGAGTGTCGACCATGCATAAATCAGGACAATAGAACCACGTATTGAGCAAAGCCGACCTGAGAAAGGCGGATCCATGTCTTGCCGACCATATAAAGTCGGCCCGAACTACAGTTAGCCCGATAAAGGCGACGAGCAACCGTTGCTCCGAGATAAGACAGAATCCCGAACAAGTCAGGATAGAGTTCAAATAGATATAGATGAGAAATCCATGGCTAATTTAATTAATATGAGAAGTATTAATTGAATGAAACTCTAATGACAGAAGATAATTACTTGATAGAGAGTTATCTCATTAGTGGCCAATCAGAAGGCACTTCACTCCAATTAGAGTCCTAAGAGAATTGGGATTAAAGAGAAAGTCTATAAATAAAGCTCCAGATCAACAAAAAAGGTACGTTCTAACTAGTGCATAGTTTCGCTTGCTAATAGAGAATATTAGCTTGAGTTATTATTCTTGTGAGCTTTGGCCTGACTTAATCATCGGAGTGTCTTCCTGCCATAGTGGCAGAGGGTTCTTTGACGGATTATTGTTTTGCAGATCACAGGTCCACCCAAATTGAGAGTATTGTTTCGGCTGGATAGTAAGCTCCTAGTTTTCCGCCTTGATTGAGAAAATCAACCCATCTACAATTGGCGCCGTCTGTGGGAAAGTTAGAGACTCATGGCTGAAGCACCCAAAAGAGATCAGGGGAGGGAGCGCGAAGGGAAAGACAGATCTAAATCCCCCCCTCCAGTTCCACATAAGTCGAGGGGACCTAGGAAAGAAATCCCTAGGGTTCAACCCCCAAAGCTAGTGGGGGAGCATCCTGGAGAACAGGTGCCGCCCTTGCCGTTCCATTACCCACCAATACTCTGGTAGCTCCTGCGCTACCAACCGCATTGACATCACTACCTCTGGAGTAGCGTTCCGATCTTCCGCGAGAAGCGAAACGGTCGAGAAACAGGGACAGATCCCTAACTCAAACTCGGAACGAGGGAGGGAGAGAATCCCGAACTCACGAAGGGTCTCGCCGAGACGAGGATTATAATAATGCTGATCGAATCCGGAGGAGGGACCAAGAAATAGAGGACATGAGGCGTTACAGATGACGCATGGAGAGGGAGAACCGCACTCTCCGCAAGCAGATAAACCTGACCCGACTGTCGGTATCTGGGCATGATGAGCGTTCTGAGACTGGGCCATCAAGACAGGATAGCCGACACGAACCGAGTAGGAGGCCCCGAGGAAGGGAAAACCAGGCTGGGGCACCGTCAAATCTGGGCGGATTACCTCCAGCGCAACCACTTCCCGACATGAGGGAATGGCTGAATCAGCAGGCGGGGATGCCCCCAAATGTTCAGCAGGAGATCCCATATCAAACTGTACCACCAGTTGCTCCGGTTACCGATATGGGAGCATGGTTGAATCAGCAATTGGGATTCAACCGCCCGGAGGACGACGAGAATCATAAAGAGCTGCAACAGCTGGCAGTATCACCCCTGTCAGTACAGATTGAGACGGAGGACTTACCCAGAAAGTTTGTCCCTCCTAAGTTCACAATTTATAATGGACGAACGGATCCGATGAACCACATCAAAGGATTCGTGTACTCCATGATGATTTATGTAGGCCATGACAGCCTCTACTGCAAGGTTTTTTTCTTGAGCTTGGGCGAGACAGCCTTGAATTGGTTTCAGGCCCTCCCTCCGAGATCCATCACTAGTTGAAGGCAACTGGCGGACCAGTTCCTCAAACGATTTGTGGCTAACCGAGCATAAAAGAAATACGTGAACACCCTTCTGGCCTTGAGAAAAGGACCAGAAGAGGATCTCAGGCAATACGCCAGCAGATATTGGGCGACCTATAATGAGATAGGGGATTGTACAGAGGCTTATGCTGTAGAATCCTTCAGGCTGGGACTGTCATACCGAGATCGGCTGAGGGAATCTCTTACCATAGATCCCCCGAGTACAATTGCCGACCTGATGGGAAGGGTCGAGAAGTACGCTAAGTTTGAAGACGAGATTCGTCGAGACAAGGATCGGCCAACTAGCAAGGCACATAGGAGTGCGACAATAGAACCTGCGGCAAAGAGGCCACGAACTGAGGTGGCCGAAGTAGCGCAGGTGACGAAGGAGCGCAAACCACCTGGACCCCAGGCGTATAGGGCGATACGTACGGTTTTCAACACTCCAATATTCAAGTTGATCTGGCCTTTGAAGAATGAGCCTTTCTGGAAGTGGCCAGCAGGGTCAGGGGAGCCAGTAAAACGCGACCTGAACAGAGATTGGTGCAGCTATCACCGCAATAATGGTCATATCACAGTGAAATGCAAGGCGGTTAAACGGTTCCTAGAGGAATTAGTTGAAGCCGGGCACCTTAGGAGGTTTGTGGCTGATCAGCGGCAACCAATGGTTCAGCCGGAACCTATGAAAACTGAATCCTCTGAGGAAGAGGCGACGATAATTGGGACCGTGCATGTCATACACGCGGAAACTCCGGTTCCCGATAAAAAAGAAATACGGCTCCAGCGACGCCGAGACGGGCATGAACATCACGTTCAACACCTCGGGCAAAAGCGAAAAGAGCCTGAGACAAAGACGGACACGGTTATATCATTTTCAGATAAGGATCTGGAGGGGGTGGTGCACCCCCACAACGATGCATTGGTAATCACGCTGCTCCTCGGCACCATCAACACGGAGAGAATCTTAGTTGACCAAGGCAACACAACAGAAATTTTGTACTATGACGTTTTTAAGAAGCTCAAGCTTGATAAGGCAGACTTGCAGAAGGCCGACATTCCACTCATTGAATTCAGCACCGAGGCAGTCTGACCCTTAGGATCCATCACTATCCCCGTGCGGGTAGGGAGAGTGACCCTGGATATCGACTTTCTGGTCGTAGACGTACCATCGGAATACAATGCCATTGTGGGGAGAACTTGGCTCCACAGGATAGGAGCAATCCCTTCCACCTATCACCAGATGCTGAAGTTCCCGGGTAAGAAGGGGATCGAATGTGTTTGGAGAAATCAGACAACGGCGAGAAGCTGCTACATCACCTCAATAAAACATAAGCCCAAAGCCGAACACGTAAAAGTCTATAGAGGTCCTAGATCGGCCGACGATAGAGGATATCGGGCGTAATCCAACCGATCGAGTTGTGGAAAAACTCAAGCAGGTACCTGCTCATGAGACGGACCCAGAGCGGTACTTTCTCATCGGAGAAGAGTTATCAGAGCAGGACGAGAAAATCCTGATAAAAGTCCTTAAGGAGCATATTGATGTATTCGCTTGGACACCTCAGGAGATGCCTGGGGTGAGCCCGGATATCATATGTCATCAATTGAATGTGGATCCTACCCACAAAGCCGTCATGCAAAAAAGAAGGAGATCGGCAGTCCAACATGTGGATGCCGTGATAGAAGAAATAGATCGGCTGCTGGAAGCCGAGGCCATCAGAGAGGTGCATTATCCCGAGTGCTTATCAAACACCGTGGTGGTCAAAAAGAAGAATGGCAAGTGGAGAGTATGCGTTGATTTCACGAACCTGAATAAAGCCTGTCCCATGGATAGCTTCCCACTGCCTAAGATAGATCAGCTCATGGATGCCACAGTTGGGTATCGGCGCATGAGCTTCTTGGATGCATATCGAGGATATCATCAAATAGCCATGTACGCGCCAGACCAAGAGAAGACGTCCTTCATTACTCCACGTGGATTGTTCTGCTACAAAGTAATGCCGTTCGGACTGAGAAACATAGGAGCACCATACCAAAGGTTGGCGATTCTTATGTTCAAGGAACTGCTCGGGAAGAGCATGGAGGTGTACATCGACGATATGGTCGTCAAGTCTGAGGAGGCCGAAACCCATATCGACGATCTCGGCAAAACTTTCCAGGTACTCAGAAAGTACAAACTCAAGCTCAACGTCTCGAAATGTGCTTTTCAGGGTTAGCTCGGGAAAATTCTTGGGGCATCTAGTTACGCGGAGAGGAGTTCAGAGGTTGACGGGAATGGTAGCAGCTCTCAACAAATTCATCAGTTGATCATCCGACCGATGTTGGTCGTTCTTCCAACTGTTGAGAAAACAGTCCAAGTACTCTTGGGGGGAGGAATGCGAAAGGGCTTTCCAGGAGATCAAGACCTACTTGGCAAATTCACCTTTGATCATGACTCTCGAGAAGGGGGATATATTGACACTATACCTGGCCGTGTCCGAGCATGCGGTCAGCGCAGTTTTGTTGAAGAATAAGGATGGCAAGCAGACGCCGATATACTACGTGAGTAAGATACTTCTCGATTCGGAGACAAGATACCTCCACTTGGAGAAGTTGATTCTGTCCCTTGTGGTGGCCTCTAGGAAATTACAACACTATTTCCTGGCCCACACGATAGAAGTACTAACTAAACACCCCCTCAGCATTGTCTTGAGAAGAGCAGAGCTGTCAGGCAGGGTGGCAACCTGGTCCGTGGAAATCGGGGAATACGACATCAGATTCCTCCCAAGGACAGCAGTAAAGGGACAAGTCCTAACAGACTTCATTGCGGAATTCTCCCACGAGCCTACAGTAGATATGGCTTCAATCTCAGAGAAGGACTTGCCTGAACAGGGAGAACAGGATGGGATGTCTCCCGACCAAGTACCGTACTGGAGGTTATATGTCGACGGATCATCATGTTCGCGTGGATCTGGAGTCGGCATCGTTATTGAAGAACCGGATGGATGTTATTTTGAGCAGTCCATCTGACTAAATTTTAGTGCCTCCAACAATGTCGCCGAATACGAGGTGTTGATACACGGGCTCAAGTGCGCACATAACCTGGGGCAAAGTATGTGGAAGTTTACTGTGATTCACAACTGGTCCTCAACCAGCTCAACGGAGAATATGCCACTCGAGACGAGAAGATGACCGCCTACGCGGATAGGGCTAGAGCAGAGTTATCTAAGTTGAAGAAAGTGGAAATGACTCACATCAGCTTTAGACAGAACGAGCACGCTGATGCCTTGGCATGTCTGGCTTCGGCAATACCCCGAGATAAGCACAGGACCATATATGTGGACGCCATCGAGTATCCGAGTATCGACATCCCAATTACTGAGAAGGCTTTGGAAATCGATCTCGGCCCAAGTTGGATGGATCCCATTATCTCCTACCTAAATGGGGGAACAGTTCCCGAAGATAAGAAGGAAGCTCATAAGCTGCGAATCAGAGCAACGCGCTTCTGGCTCTCGCCTAAGCAAGAACTTTATCGAAAGTCCTACACTGGTCCCTATCTGAAGTGTGTGCACCCTAATTTAGTACATAAGTTCCTGTTCGAAATTCATGACGGGACGTGTGGGAGCCATGCTGGGGGCAGATCCATCGCCCATCGCGCCATATCTCAGGGATACGGGTGGCCTTACATGCAGGAGGATGCAAAGAAATATGTCCAAACTTGCGAGAAATGCCAGAAATTCGGCCGGATCACACATCAGCCCGCTGCCGACCTGGCACCACTTACCAGCCCATGGCCCTTTGCTCAGTGGGGCCTGGATATTGTCGGTCCGCTACCCAGAGCAACTGGGGAAAGGAAGTACCTGTTGGTCGGCACAGACTACTTCACCAAGTGGATAGAGGCCGAGCCCCTGGCCAAGATCACAGAGAAGAATGTCGAGCGGTTTGTCTGGCAGAACATCATCACTAGATTCGGTCTCCCATATGCCATCATCTCGGATAACGGAAACCAGTTCCAGGACAAGTTCAAGGCCTTCTGCTCACAATATCAGATTCGAAACTACTACGTCTCAGTGGCGTATCCAGAGTGCAACGGGCAGGCAGAAGCTTCAAATAAAACGATATTAGGAGGAATCAAGAAACGGTTTAAAAAGGCCAAGGGCAAGTGGGTGGAAGAGTTACCGCTCGTCCTGTGGGCATACAGGACCACCCCACGCCGATCTACGGGTGTCACCCCGTATTCACTCGCGTATGGCACCGAGGCTGTCATCCCGCTTGAAGTCGGCATCCCAACTCTTCGCACCGAGTTAATGGAGCAGGAAGGGAACGATCAAGCATTGGCAGTAAAGCTCGACCTCGCCGAAGAAAAATGGGAACGGGCCATGATCAAACTGGCTTCCTATCAACCCGCTCTCTCCATGGCTTACAATAAGAAAGTCCATCAAAGGGAATTTAATCTCGGCGACCTGGTCTTTCGAAAGGTCATGGGAAACACAAAAGACCCAACTGATGGCAAGTTCGGAGCCAACTGGGAAAGTCCATACAGAATCATCAGACGCCTCGGGAAGGGCGCCTACAAACTGCAGGACCTTGATGGCAAAGAAATACCCCGCACTCAGAATGTTTCCAACCTTAAGAAGTTTACCAGTAGATTTTTCTTTTTCAGTACTTATGTTTGCTACAATTCGATTTCAATGAATAAAAGCACCAGTTTCAGTTTATGAGTAGATTTTCAGTAAGGCTATCAATGTCGTGGCCACCTTTACTACCTTACTGGGTGGCAAAGATAAATCCAGTGCATGCATGAAGGGAATGTAAGAACAAACTTGAGAAAAGTTTGAGAAAGTTCAACACTTGAGAAAAGTTTGAACTCCCGAACATACTTGAGAAAATTATGTGTTTAATCCTAACTACAGGTTAAACAGCCGAACAAACTTGAGAAAAGTTTGATAAAGTTCAACACTTAAAGAAAGTTTGAACTCAAGAAAATACTTGAGAAAAGTATATGTTTAATCCTAACAACAGGTTAAACAGCCGAACGAACTTGAGAAAAGTTTGAGAAAGTTCAACACTGAAAGAAAGTTTGAACTGAAGAAAATACTTGAGAAAAGTATGTGTTTAATCCTAACTACAGATTAAATAGCCGAACAAACTTGAGAAAAGTTTGAGAAAGTTCAACAGTTGAGAAAAGTTTGAACTCCCGAACATACTTGAGAAAAGTATGTGTTTAATCCTAACTACAGGTTAAACAGCCGAATAAATTTGAGAAAAGTTTGAGAAAGTTCAACACTTAAAGAAAGTTTGAACTGAAGAAAATACTTGAGAAAAGTATGTGTTTAATCCTAACTACAGGTTAAACAGCCGAACAAACTTGAGAAAAGTTTGAGAAAGTTCAACACTTGAGAAAAGTTTGAACTCCCGAACATACTTGAGAAAAGTATGTGTTTAATCCTAACTACAGGTTAAACAGCCGAACAAACTTGAGAAAAGTTTGAGAAAGTTCAACACTTGAGAAAAGTTTGAACTCCCGAACATACTTGAGAAAAGTATGTGTTTAATCCTAACTACAGGATAAACAGCTGAACAAACTTGAGAAAAGTTTGAGAAAGTTCAACACTTAAAGAAAGTTTGAACTCCCGAACATACCTGAGAAATGTATGAGTTTAAGCCTAACTACAGGTTAAACTACCCGAACAAACATGGGAAAAGTTTGAGAGAGTTCAACACTTGAGGAAAGTGTGAACCCCCGAGCATACTTGAGAATAGTTTGTGTTTAATGCCCAAGTATGAGTTAAACACCCGAACAAACTTAATAGAAAAGTTTGAGTTTACATTAAGGAATGGTTCAAAGTACTGATCGCAAGTACGGGCAAAGATTGCCGACTTCATGCAAGCAAAAGCTATCAAGAAATTATCAAGACAAGAGTTGCCGAGGAAAGACTCGAATTGTATATTCATTCATGTGAGACTTACATCCAAAAAATAAGGGTGCAAAAGTAAAAACAACTACTTTGTTACTACTACATACTAAAAACTGTGTAAAAAACAAAGACATCCTTCAGACGATGTCGATAGGGCCCTCCTGGAGTTGTTCTCCCCCTGCAGCAGTCTCTCCGACACCAGTAACTTCCTGGTCATCAGCAGTAAGGTCGGTGATGCCGCCTTCCGGCCCTTCAGTCTGGGCATCCTCGGCCTCCTCATCGCCGAGCTCAGATGAATGAGGAATCTCCTTAACCAGAGGAGAATCCGAAGGCACGTTTGTAGGCTTTGGCATCCAGAGCAGACATCTCTTCGGCATGCTTCATCTTCAATGCTGCCATCTCAGCGATCAGGTCGGCTGACCTCTTCTTCTCCTCAGCCAGGAGACGGCTGAATGATTCGGCACGCTGGGCAATCTCCAGCGCCTTTATCTTGTAGTCATCAGCCTCATCCTGTGCCTTGGAGAACTTGGCTTTGAACTCACGGGCCTCGGCTTCTGCTAGATTAAGCTTGGTCTCTTGCTCCTGACTCTGCTCGAGACACAACATGGATTTCTAGATTGCCTACGCAGAAAACGAAACAATGAGAAATCTAATAACCAACAAAGACACGATCAAGTGTTAAGATACTTACGAAGATGTTATGCGCAACCACAGTACGCAGCAGCGATCAATCGTCTGACTCGGCATATGGCTTGATATCCCTGGCAGCATCAGCGCCTCGGCCAGAGTAGTCGCTACACCCAAGTCGCCCACAATGTCGGCGACTGTAATAGGATTGGCGCTAGATACCAGGAGGGCTGGAGCCCATGTGTTCGCCTTCTTAGGAGGTCTGGATTTCCCCTTTGCCTTAGAAGGACCAACCGCGTGAGCCTTAACCAGTCTTCTCCTCCTGGAGCCGGTAGGAACCTCGCCTGCCTCGACGGATATAGAAGAGGGATGCTTCTGGGCATCTCCTTCATCGGCCTTCCTCTTGGCCACCACCACGCCAGATGGCTTCTTTGCTTCAGTAGGAGTTGCCACCTTTTTTGCCTCGACCGCCGCTTTTGCCTTCTGCTTCATCAGCTCCTTCAAGTTCGGAACATTGGGATTCTTCGACATGATGTCTTGGTCGATTTCCTCCTCGTCTTCGGTATCCAGAACGTAGGGGGCCGAGACCTTGAATTACCCGTCGATGAAGCTGAGGAGGACGAACTCGGAACCTCGGCTACTATAGCAACGCTTATGCGGTGCGGTTCCCTCAAATACGGTAGCGGAATGCCTTCAGGGACAGACCCTTTAGTTTGTTCGGCAACTACTTCAGCTACGTGCGCTTTCTCTTTAATGTAACCCCTGTATGTCGGGTTGTATCGCAGCAGCACTTCAACGGATCTCGGCTTCACTTGCCCTTCTACGCCCTTGTAGCGTAGCACCTTCTTCAGATCTTCTGGATTAGTGGAGTAGATCTTCCGACCTCGGTTTGCGTTGACAGTTGTAAGAAAATCAAAACGACAAGAGATCAGACATCATTAGCCGAGACAAATCAATAGCAGCAAAAATGACTCAATAAAAGACAAACAAAGAAGACTGACGGGGTTGCCCGAAGCTACGAGGCACGAAAATTCGCGTGTGGTCGGGTTCGTCGGGAGAAAATTCCCAATTGCTAGACACAATCAGGAAGTCATCGTCATTTCCCCTATTGGAATCTACGAGACGTGTGACTATCTTTTCACGGCCCCTACGTGACTTAAGATACCACTTCTCGTCCTTGTTGTAAGCCATATCATAGTTAGAATTGATGTCCCATAATCCTAGATTCGTGTTGCATAGTTCGTTTAAGTGAACGGTGCCCATTACTATCCTATACCTATTAATGGATATTTGCATAGGGTTAAGCCGATACCAGGCTAAAACCCTGCGGAGTAAGGGATGGAGGGGAAACCTAACTCCGCCCTCTGTGACGGCCATCAGAGGGATATGGATCGAGTCCTCATCTCGAATCTCAGGATGAGTCTCAGGACGGTTGATTTCAACTACCACATCATCTGGGATGTTGTAGTGACGACGGAACTCCGCTATGCTCGCCGGAGAGGCGAAGTGTCTACGGAATACTCCCATATTCAGAGAATGGATACGGGAGAGATCTACGAGAAAGAAGGACGAAGAAAACAGAGTAAACCCAAAAGACTTACAGAAGCACGAAGAAAAGAAAAAAAGCGAAAGATGAAGATGAAGAATAAAAAGAGCAGGAATGGGAGTTTAAGAGACAGAATAAACAGATCCTTCACCCCTGGATACCAAATTAATGGACAAGGGGATTCTTTGCCCCTGTAGAGTCAATTAATTACTAGGGGGCACTGAAACGGTGCATCAGGCACGCGCGGGAAGCGCGTCCTTCCATAAAAGCAGCACACAAACGGTCACATCATATTTATTAAGGAACAAAGCACGCCTCAAATGGACCGGATACACATGCGAACTGTTTGAAGTCGATACAGACCCCCTCATGAGTACATTGTATAGCCTCGACTACTCCGCCAAGTCGGTATGAAGCAGACGAAGCTAGGGGGCAATTGACGAGGGTAAAAACGTAATCAGTAAAATACGTTTGTCCCCCCCAAGTAAGTAATGAGTTCGGCCGAGACCAGATGATATGTCCAGAGGCACGCGTCGATCACATGAGGGTATGGCCGACACGAGGAGTGTCGACCATGCATAAATCAGGACAACAGAACCAAGTATTGAGCAAAGCCGACCTGAGAAAGGCGGATCCATGTCTTGCCGACCGTATAAAGTCGGCCCGAACTACAGTTAGCCCAATAAAGGCGACGAGCAACCGTTGCTCCGAGATAAGACAGAATCTCGAACAAGTCGGGATAGAGTTCAAACAGCTATGGATGAGAAATCCACGGCCAATTTAATTAATATGAGAAGTATTAATTGAATGAAACTCTAATGACAGAAGATAACTACTTGATAGAGAGTTATCTCATTAGTGGCCAATCAGAAGGCACTTCACTCCAATTAGAGTCCTAAGAGAATTGGGATTAAAGATAAAGTCTATAAATAAAGCTCCAGATCAACAAAAAATGTACGTTCTAACTAGTGCATAGTTTCACTTGCTAATAGAGAATATTAGTTTGAGTTATTATTCCTGTGAGCTTTGGCTTGACTTAATCATCGGAGTGTCTTCCTGCCACAGCGGCAGAGGGCTCTTTGACGGATTATTGTTTTGCAGATCACAGGTCCACCCAAATTGAGAGCATTGTTTCGGCTGGGTAGTGAGCTACTAGTTTTCCGCCTTGATTGAGAAAATCAACCCATCTACACTACCCAAGTCCAATTGCAAGCAGGGTCGGTCTTGATATTTTTGAGGTCCGAAGTGAGCAAGGGCAGAATCAAGAAGTTAACTTATTCTGGGCTAAAAATGAATCGGATTTAAATATCTATTGGACTCCAAATAACAGGGTGCATGGGCTAAAATTCTTACACCTGGGCTATAGCCCACCCTCAGGGCTACATATTTCCGCCCTTGCAGGCAAGATTATGAATCAAAACCAAATTATCAGGAGATATAAATGTTTGTTCACGTTTAGGTATTTTAGATTAAATGTCAAAATTTTATATGAAGTAAACAGTGTTTTTGTGTATTATGCAACATTTACATCATTAATTGTACTTCAATTACTATAGTGTGTCATTTAGAGCTATGTACTGTGGCATAAAAATTTATCATTGATTTCGATTTAAATTTTTTTGATTCTTTTTATCTTGGTGGAACTGAAAGAGTAAAACATCATTCATGCTATTAGGATAAAGCTAGTTAAGTCAAAGTAAGGTATTCTTTTAAAAACATGTGCAATATTTTAACTATTGTGATAGTACATCAAGATCAAATGAGAAAGAAAAAGAGTTGAAAAAATGAATATAGGGTATAACGTTAATACAGTAAAATATTTGTTATCTTGTTGCTACGTTATGTACAAAGTTGTTCATTATCTGATCTAAATCTTGTTGTTTAGTTTACATAAAAAATTGTTCATTATATGATCTAAGTATATGTATTGGGGGTGGTGTTACGACTTATGCTTTGCTTTCAGGCTCAAATCCCAGAAAAAAGGACTAGGTCAGATTTTCCCAAACTAAGGACAAATTCTGCCGTAAATAGGAGGCTGTATTTGCTCAGGACTTAGTTGGTGAGCCTTTGCTAAGGACCGGCCTGCTCGCGAAGATAACAAAAACTTTGGGGCCTCATTTTTAGATCTATAACTGGGGCCTTGGATGGTGCTCTGACGGGCCTATATTTAGAGCCGACTCTGCTCTCAAGCTCAGCTTGTGTGCTAGGTTACCTGACGGCTGGGCTTCTGTTATCAACAATAATTCAACAGCCCAATCCAAGACTAGAGAGGAAGGCCCATCTGCTACTGCTAACAAAGGCCGAACCAAAAGACTCACCAAGCAGCCTGCATACTTGCAATTAAAACGATGCGTTCAAACCAATGCAGCCTCCGAGTTTTTTCACATTGAAATGCTTCCTCATATACCCTCACCAACACCCACCTCACCAGATCCTCACCCCATCCCGGCCATAGAAACCCTTCTTCATCAATTTCCCACCATTTTCAACACTCCTTCCTCAGTCCCACCTTCCCGTGCCATTGACCACCGCATACACCTTAATCCTAACTCTTCCCCTGTTAACATTCGGCCTTATCGATACCCCCACTTCCAGAAGTGTGAACTTGAGCGCCAAATCACCGAAATGATGAAATCCCACATGATCCAACCTAGCCGGAGTCCTTTCTCTTCTCCTATCTTACTGGTTAAAAAGAAGGATGGTACCTGGCGATGTTGTGTTGATTACAGGGCTCTCAATGCCCTAACCATTCGAGACCGTTTTCCTATGCCCACCATCGACGAATTATTAGACGAACTCGGTGGTGCTTCTTGGTTCTCCAAGTTGGACCTTCGTCAGGGGTTCCACCAAATCCGAATGCACCCGGATGACATTTCCAAAACGGCTTTCCGCACTCACTTGGGACATTACGAATTTCGTGTCATGCCGTTCGGCCTCTGCAACGCTCCTTCGACATTCCAAGCTGCCATGAATGATTTACTGAAACCATTTCTTCGCAGGTTTGTCACGGTCTTTTTTGATGATATTCTTGTTTATAGTCCTTCTTTAGAGACCCACCTTGAACATTTGGAGCAAGTTTTTCTTAAGATATACTCAGGACAATATTTTCTGAAGCATTCCAAGTGCATCTTTGCTCAACAACAATTGGAATACTTGGGTCACATTGTCTCTTCTCAGGGTGTCCAACCTGATCCTTCCAAATTACAGGCTATGGTTAATTGGCCAGTACCTAAGACAACCACGGCCTTACGTGGCTTTCTCGGGTTAACTGGGTTTTATCGCAAATTCATTCGAGGCTACGCTGGCATTGCCTCTTCCCTGACTGCCTTGCTACGCAAGAATGCATTTGTATGGACCAGAGAGGCTCAAGAAGCGTTTGACACCCTCAAACGAGCCATGACTGCAGCACCGGTACTAACCTTGCCCGACTTCTCTCAACCCTTCGTGCTTGAAACGGATGCATCTGGTATCGCTATGGGTGCAGTCTTAATGCAGCAGAATCACCCAATTGCCTTCTTCAGCAAGCTCTTCTGCCCCCGGCTCCAGCGTTCTTCCACCTATGTTCGCGAGTTACATGCCATTACTTCCGCAGTTAAAAAATGGCGTCAATACCTTTTGGGGCACAAATTCATTATCTTCACCGATCACAGAAGCTTGAAGGAGCTTCTCTCTCAAATCATTCAAACACCAGAGCAGCAAATTTACCTCTCAAAACTTATGGGATATGATTACACCATACAATACAAGTCTGGCAAAACCAATGTGGTGGCGGACGCTCTCTCTCGCGTACCTGAACCGGTTACTGGTACCTGTTTCACTTTGTCCATACCACGTTTTGTCTTTCTAGACCAGTTGCGAAAATCCCTATTAATAAGTGAAGATTACACCTTCTTACTCAGTAAAGTGCAGCAAAACCCATCAGCATTCCCTGCCTACAAGGTACATCAGGGTCTCTTGTTGTTCAAAAACCGAATTTGGCTGGATCCATTGCTTGACCGACCGAGTGACTAAAAAAATAACACTAAAAGACGCGTCCCAAGCGTAGGACTCTCGACCGATGTAGCACAATACCTGGAAGTACCAGGATCGAAATCCACAAGGACGGACTATTGTGTGCTGACTCAAAACTGTGAATTCTAATTTAAATAGCTCTTAGGTAGCAACCCCTTGTTTGGATTGGATTAGTTCAACACGCTAAAATTTAATCGAATCTACTAATGAATTAAAGGAGAGCACAGCCGTGGGGACTTGGCGTCCGGTATTCATCTAATTAACGTTCACTCGGGCCACAAGTAATGGTTTAGTTGATTTTAGATTTTGAGAAATTGGATTCTAACAAATGCGCACCGCTTGTTACCAATCCCTTGCGCATTCGGAATCCGGCAATGCCTGGGTTTTGTTTGTTAGAAAAGCGTTTCTTTTACCTAAAATTGCGTCAAACACAATTAGTTCGACCCGAGGTAAACTCCAATTTAGATTAACCACGGATTTCAACGCCCCGCGGCCATGCTCAAGACGACTACTCAAACATATTGAAAGAAAACGCAGCAATTAATAAAACCCTAGATCTAGACATATTCATGCGAATAAAATTAAAAACAATGATTAAATACGTTACCAATAATTTTGCAAGCGGAATTAACACGAGAGTTGCAAGGAACACTTAACCCGATGCTCGAAAACCAAAGAACTTGATGAAAGAAATTGAACTTGAATCTGGAAAAACCTAAATCTGAGAGAGAGGCAGCTACTTAAGAAAAGTAAAACCTAATTAAACAAAAAACTTCACCCTAAAACGCCTAAACACACATATTTATACTAAAACACTAATTTTCTAATTAAAACGTAAGAAATAAAAATAATAATACGCGGAAGTGTAAGACGACGACGTTCAATGGCCATGATAAGCTCTCGGTAGCGCTACACCCAAAATGGGGTAGCGCTCCCGAATGGGTTAAGTCGCCCCTTTGAACCTTGGCCGGCGTTGACCCGTTGACCTTCTAATGCTTCTGTAGCGCTACACAGGAACTGGGGTAGCGCTCTTGAACATTCTGGAGGTTTTGTAACAGCTTTGGAGCGCTCCTGGACTTTATGGGTAGCGCTACCGATGCTTTTACGTCTTTTCTTCGGATAGCTTGGCCTCCACGCTTCTCTTCCACTACCCCTCTCCTTCACGGGCCCACACAATCATCAAATAGCACCAAAATTAATCCATTTTTCCTGCAAAATAACTATAAACACAAATACCGACCATGTGCACGCATTAATAGGAAAATAAGAATTAACCCGCTCATCTAATGCGCTAAAACCCCTAATTAGGCGCTAAAACACATGTATTTCACGCGCCTATCACATCCCCCAACTTAAGCGTTGCTAGTCCCTAGCAACGAAAAGAATAAAAATAATAAAGAAAATGGTAGATCTTTTAAGCCCCCGGGCGGCCCCGGTAGGACGAGTGAAGTCTCGTGAGGGTTTTCAGCAGTGATTACCCACAAAACACCACGAATCCTTTTCACGTGAAACCCAAAAATCTGTAAGACAGCTCAATGATATCTCAAGTAAATAATATAAAGCCATTGCAATAAGATAATGGGCATAAGCAGTTCTAGGTACTATCAAGTCAAAAAAAATAAGTCATGGCATCTTAACTCAGCGTGTGTGAACAAGGGCTTCGGTCACAAGTAAAAAACAATCAAAAGTTCTCTCCGGACCGAGTCTCGACTTCAAATCTCACCATGTCATGCACTCAACAAATGAAATCACTCAAAATAAGGTACATATTACTCTCAATATGTGCAGGCAGAAATTATGTAAATGAAAGCAAAGTACCCTGCACAAGTTGACACAAAAAGAAAGCTCTACAAAGTGGACACACGATCTCATGAACGGAATGTCAAGTATTGGAAACTCTCTTTATCCACCAATTCACAACCCATTGCCCTTAGGATCAAATAGGACTTTCATTTCGGTTATAACGTTCGGTAAGGGAAAGTATTTCAAGATTAGGGTAAAACATTCAAGTGTCCGAGAATAGGCCGACAACAACTCACATAGGCAAATATAACAATGTGTGCCTTCTTTTTCTTCTTCTTTCTTTTTTTTTTTTTCAACTCCGCCTCATCTCTCTTTCACACCTTTCTTTCCACATTTAGAACAAATATTTCTTCTTTCCACAATAATTTGGTGTCTTCCCTTTCTGTTTTTTTTTTTTTTTTTCTTTTTCTATGGGAAAGATCACCAATCAATAAAACTCAAATCACACTATATTAACTCTCTCTCTAAAATATACCTCCAAACAATTATCTAAGCCTTCTCAAAGCACAATATAGATGGAGGAGCTCAACAAGAAAAGGTTATCATGCGTGAGGCTCAAATGGGCTCATAAGAGATAAATGTAAGAAACAAAGAAAAGAACCGGCTCAAAATAGCAAAGATGGCCTATAATCCTCTCCAAGGGGCAATACAACCATACAATTTCCAAACCCAAGAAAGAAGTGGGCAATTCAAAACATTCCCAATACTCGACGACAAAGATAATGAGATCAACAACGAATTTGCTCTTTTGTGACAACAAGAGTTTATTTGACACCACTCCAAGAAATAGATAAGGCTCTAAACTCAAATGGGCATAAGTCTCCACTAAACTAGCCATCGAGAACAATCAAGTCATAACTCACAAATAACCAAAGCCCAAAGAAATGTGTAGTGCAAAAGTGCTAATAATAAATGTCATGACAAATTTTTCGCAACAAACTAGCAAAAAGAACTATAACGCCACCATATGCAATATCATATCTCAAACTCAATCAATCATGAGCCAATCTCACAGCCTTCAAGTCTCATGCAAAAAGATTTCCACCATTTTTAATTAATTTGTGGATTTTTTTTTGTACAAAATAAAGAACAAAGTGAATCCCTCCCCCAACTTGAGATATGCTCTGTCCTCAGAGCTAGAGAACAGGAAAAATAAGGAGAACAAGGGAAAAGAGTGGACCGATGGGTGGCAGCCAACCACCTATGACCTCGGCCGATGTTTGAGGAATTTTTCGCCACCGCTGCCTTTCGTCACTGGCAGAACTTGCAAGGGTCGCTCCTTCGGCCCCCCTAACGAGACCACAGCTAGTCACACAAGACTGCGACAAGACTTTTTGGACTAACAACCGCCACACATAGTGGCACCCATGGCTTTGGGTTCCTGAATGCCTCAATCACCCTGTCGGTGAGATCTAAACTACCAAGGCGGGTGTGGTAGAACGTCCCCTGCAATAAGATTTACCTGCCAACTACCTACTGAGAGCAAATGACATCAGCACGCCCGGCTCGTGTTATCCGGGCTCCACAACAACAAAATAAGAAAATACTCCACCATGCATTCACGCAGCCTCACGTATCATACTTTTCTCCCCACGCCTTCCCTCAACTTGAAGAGAGGTGTGGGTGGCTATACAAGACCATCAAGACAATTTTTGGATGATTTTTTTTTTTTTTTGAATAAAATAACAGAACAACCGAAATAAATGACAGAAAGAAATAACATGAATGAAATGATACACGATTTTTCTTCCTAACCGGGACCCTTATACAAAAAATTGTCAAAATGCTCGTGTACTTGTGCCCCTATCAAACTTACCTCCTCTACCTCCTCATCATCCTCCTCAAGAGTATTGACACTATACACATCCACCTCTAACTTCTCCTCGCCAACAGATAACTGAACCCTGCCAGTCTTGCAATTCATAACGGCATTGGAGGTGGCTAAGAAAGGACGACCTAGAATTATGGGAGTTTTCTCTAACACATCAGGATTCAGGCAAGTGTCTAACACAATGAAATCAGCAGGGAATCGGAACTCACCTACCTGAATTAAGACATCCTCAACTACCCCTTTGGGCACTCTCACACTCATGTCCGCCAACTGCAGTGTGACAGGAGTAGGTCTCAGATCGCCTAGGCCTAGTTTTAGATATACCGAATAGGGGAGCAAATTAACACTTGCTCCTAAATCCAGCAATGCCTTGTCGAATGTCTGGCCTGCTATATCTATGGTGATGGTGGGACACCCGGGATCCTTACACTTGGCAGGAATCTTGGTCTCAAAGATGGAGCTCACCAGCTCTGTTAACACCACCTTCTTCCTATCCTTAGGCTTTTTCGTGCAAAGGTCCTTCAATACCTTAGCGCACTGTGGAAAAGACTCAATTGCCTCCATCAAGGTGATAGGAAACTGCACTCTCTTAAAAAGGTCTAACATGTTAAAGTTCTCTTTTTGTTTATGTTTCACCGCCAGCCTTTGGGGAAAAGGCGCTGCAGGCACAGCTGGCGGTGTCAGAGTCGTGGGGGTCGCAACTACAGGCTTCACCACATCAGATGACTCCTTCTCTACTTCCACATTCCCACTCAAGTCATTACCACTATCAGGATTCGCTTGTGGTGCAACAACCAACTCCGGGGGTGGTGTTGGTTTTTGCTTAGGAATTATGGTCTTATCAATCTCTTTCCCGCTCCTAAGAACGGTGACCGACTTAGCTTCTTCCTGATACGGGTTCTGATTTGGGCCACTTGGCCCTGAAGAATTGCCTAGAAAATGGGCCCCTGTAGAATTCCCTTGGGCCGGAAATTTGCCCTTCTCCTGTTGCATCATACTAATGACACTCGTGAGTTGAGACATTTGGGTAGTGAGAGCCCCTAGCTGTTGCCTAGCCTCAGTCTGAAATGAAATTTGGGACTGCATCAAGGAATTCACCGTGTCCTCCATCTTATGGTCTCTAGCAGTCGGTTGCATGTTCCCTGGGGGCGGACCACGTAAAGCAGGTCCCACTCCTCTACCAGCTTGTGACTGGTACTGAAATGGTTGGACTTGCCCCTGAGAATTTCTAGATTGCTGGGCTGGTGCAAACTGCTATGGTGGGGGTAATGCAAGGGGTTGGGCCTGACCACCAGCACCGGGCCTAGAGTCGGACCACCCAAAATTGGGGTGATCTCTCCATCTCGGATTGTAAGAGTTAGAATAAGGGTCCCACACCCTCACTGCATTCACATCCTCCTGAACAAATTGGTTGCCCCCCCCTTTGGCTGTGAGGAAACTAGGGCATGCAGTAGCCGTGTGCCCTCTACACTCACACCAAATACAAACTTCTTCCACACTCACTTCTTTTACCTGACGGACCTGTCTAATCTCAAGCTCCTCGAGCCTCTGGGTGAGTTTATCCACATGGGTTTGCAACCTCTGGTCCCTAACAGTGACAGGGAAAACATTGGACCTAGAAGGTTCAGACCGATCGTACTCTGAGGGTTCTAAGGTCCTCTGCCTATCAGCAAGATCATCCAGAAATGTCCACGCCTCATCCGCGGTCTTGGACATAAAATCGTCCCCTTTACAGGAGTACTCTATATGCTGGACGGTCTCAGCGTTGAGACCTAAATGAAAGAATCCAACAAGTTGGATTCTCTCAAAACCATGATGTGGTAGCTTCAAGAGTAACTCCTTAAATCATTCCCAGGCCTTCAAAAAAGACTCATTACCCTCCTGCCTAAAACCTTGAATCTGACGTCTAAAGGTCTTGGTCTTGGCCTCCGAAAAATACTTCCTATAGAAGGCATCACGAACTTGGGCCCAAGTTGTAAAGGACTGGGGTTTCTGCATGCGAAACCACATGAGAGCACCATCTTTCAATGTTGCCTCAAATAATTTCAAGCATGCATTCTCATATTGGGTATCTGTCGCAAGGTTGCGCACCAACCCCTCGAAAGTCCTGATGTGCTCATAAGGATCATCGCACTCTCTCCCATGAAAGTTAGGGATTGTATTCAACACACCCGGCTTAATGGTGAAAGCGTTGTGGGCCTCTTGTGTCTCCCTTGGAAACACAATTGGTCCAGTGGGGGTGGTTCTCGCAGGATTGAGGTACTGCCTCAAAGATGGTGCACGCTGCTCCTCCATCTCTCCCTCAGGTTGGAAAAGTGGATTTCTTACACTTATTGAGTCGAAGGACAACTCAACGCGGAGATCACTTATGGACAATGCGTTCAACTGACTCTCGATAAACTCAGACTCGAAACTAGACTCTGAAGGACTGGACGACTCTACTTGACTTGACTCTGATTCCTGACGGACTAACCTATTTGTTGGATCACGAAAATAAAGCGGGTCCTGCCTAGGAACTAACTGCTGACCCTTACCTATGATGACTCGATTAAACTGAAAAGAAGAACAATAAAGACACTAAAACTCACAATCTTGAACACACACGTCACCGTCCCCGGCAACGGCGCCAAAAATGCTTGACCGACCGAGTGACTAAAAAAATAACACTAAAAGACGCGTCCCAAGCGTAGGACTCTCGACCGATGTAGCACAATACCTGGAAGTACCAGGATCGAAATCCACAAGGACGGACTATTGTGTGCTGACTCAAAACTGTGAATTCTAATTTAAATAGCTCTTAGGTAGCAACCCCTTGTTTGGATTGGATTAGTTCAACACGCTAAAATTTAATCGAATCTACTAATGAATTAAAGGAGAGCACAGCCGTGGGGACTTGGCGTCCGGTATTCATCTAATTAACGTTCACTCGGGCCACAAGTAATGGTTTAGTTGATTTTAGATTTTGAGAAATCGGATTCTAACAAATGCGCACCGCTTGTTACCAATCCCTTGCGCATTCGGAATCCGGCAATGCCTGGGTTTTGTTTGTTAGAAAAGCGTTTCTTTTACCTAAAATTGCGTCAAACACAATTAGTTCGACCCGAGGTAAACTCCAATTTAGATTAACCACGGATTTCAACGCCCCGCGGCCATGCTCAAGACGACTACTCACACATATTGAAAGAAAACGCAGCAATTAATAAAACCCTAGATCTAGACATATTCATGCGAATAAAATTAAAAACAATGATTAAATACGTTACCAATAATTTTGCAAGCGGAATTAACACGAGAGTTGCAAGGAACACTTAACCCGATGCTCGAAAACCAAAGAACTTGATGAAAGAAATTGAACTTGAATCTGGAAAAACCTAAATCTGAGAGAGAGGCAGCTACTTAAGAAAAGTAAAACCTAATTAAACAAAAAACTTCACCCTAAAACGCCTAAACACACATATTTATACTAAAACACTAATTTTCTAATTAAAACGTAAGAAATAAAAATAATAATACGCGGAAGTGTAAGACGACGACGTTCAATGGCCATGATAAGCTCTCGGTAGCGCTACACCCAAAATGGGGTAGCGCTCCCGAATGGGTTAAGTCGCCCCTTTGAACCTTGGCCGGCGTTGACCCGTTGACCTTCTAATGCTTCTGTAGCGCTACACAGGAACTGGGGTAGCGCTCTTGAACATTCTGGAGGTTTTGTAACAGCTTTGGAGCGCTCCTGGACTTTATGGGTAGCGCTACCGATGCTTTTACGTCTTTTCTTCGGATAGCTTGGCCTCCACGCTTCTCTTCCACTACCCCTCTCCTTCACGGGCCCACACAATCATCAAATAGCACCAAAATTAATCCATTTTTCCTGCAAAATAACTATAAACACAAATACCGACCATGTGCACGCATTAATAGGAAAATAAGAATTAACCCGCTCATCTAATGCGCTAAAACCCCTAATTAGGCGCTAAAACACATGTATTTCACGCGCCTATCATCCATCTAATCCCTTTCGATCCGTTTTGTTAGAAGAATTTCATAGCTCTCCCATTGGCAGTCATATGGGAATCGCCAAGACCCTTTCCCGTCTCCAAGCCAATTTTTATTGGCCTCAGATGCGCCAAGATGTCAAGGATTTTGTGGCTCAATGTGTTATCTGTCAGCAAATGCGTCATGAGACAAAAAAACCAGCCGGCCTCTTACAACCATTACCTATCCCTTCAGCAGTTTGGGAGGATCTTTCTTTAGATTTTGTGACTGGTTTACCACCCTCCCACGGCTTCACAGTCATTTTGGTTATTGTGGACCGTTTCTCCAAAGGTGTCCACTTGGGAGCTCTCCCTCCTCACTATACAGCCCACAAAGTTGCTTGCCTTTTCATGGACACTGTCTGTAAATTGCACGGTATCCCTCGCAGTTTAGTCTCCGATAGAGATCCCATTTTCATCAGCAACTTTTGGCGTGATTTATTTAAGCTGTGTGGTACCAAACTGCGTATGAGTACAGCTTATCATCCTGAAACTGACGGCCAAACGGAAGTTTTTAATCGCATTTTGGAGCAATATCTTCGGTCTTTTGTTCACCATAAACCTTCTCAATGGTTTCAGTTTCTAAGCTTGGCTGAATGGAGCTATAACACATCCGTGCACACTGCTACTGGCTTATCTCCTTACCAAGTTATTTATGGTAAAACTCCACCCTCTATTCCACAATATCTTCTGGGCTCTTCACCAATTGAGGCTGTGGATCATATGTTATCTGCAAGACAGCAACTCATCACCAAGCTGCAACAGTCCCTCACCAAGGCTCAAGCTAAGATGAAATTTTTTGCTGACCGCAAACGCCGTGCCGTTTCCTTTAATATAGGAGAATATGTATATGTCAAGCTCCGTCCTTATCGTCAGCAAACTATTGCAGGCAGATCATACACCAAACTCTCCAAGCGCTTCTATGGCCCCTTCAAGATCCTAGCACAATTTGGTCCAGTAGCTTATAAGTTGGACCTACCATCCTCTTCCAAAATTCATCCCGTGTTTCACTGCTCCTTGCTGAAACCACATCACGGACCCATCCCTTCTCACCATGATCCCTTTCCTCCACTGGCTTTGGACAACAAACCTGTAATAGAGCCTTTATCCATTCTGGATTCAAAACTGGATTCTTCTACTAGCCCTCCTGAGCGGCTTGTTCTAGTACAGTGGGTTGGGTTAGCTCCTGAAGATACCAGCTGGGAGAAATGGGATGATTTATGCCACAATTATCACCTTGAGGACAAGGTGTCTCTCCGGGACAGTGGTATTGTTATCAACAATAATTCAACAGCCCAATCCAAGACTAGAGAGGAAGGCCCATCTGCTACTGCTAACAAAGGCCGAACCAAAAGACTCACCAAGCAGCCTGCATACTTGCAGGATTATGAGAAGAAATAAACAAAGGTTCTAGAAGGGAGATGACTCAGCCGGCCCTATTCCTCTTCCTTCTTCACCCATGTTTGTTACAAAACTGTTAGAATCTTTTGTAGATTTCCTTAGCTGGCATTCTGTTATTTTAACAGATTGCATTTCATTTCGTGTAAACAAGGAGAACCCTTGGATCATCACTGTAATAGCCGTTGATTTATCTGCGGCTTGAGCTATATATGTAGATCGTGATGAAGGAAATAAACACGAAAAAAAATATTATCCAACTCCCCTTTTCTATATTCTCAGGAGGTTCCCTTGACCTACTAAACCAAGGAATTAGACCTAACAGCTTCTTTCAAAAAATATTAGCACAAGCTCAGCCCGTGGCCAGTTAAAGAGTGCTAATGGGTGGGCTTACAAGTCAGGGTATTGGTTTTAAAACTTTTATGTTTCTTATTTTTGTAGTATTTGACAAAAAAAAGTATTTATTAATTAAATATGTAACGCTCTGAATTTCGGACACGTTAATTTAAAAAGGAAAAGTAACCAAATACCAATATTTCATTAAAATAGGAGTTTAATATAGAGGAAATTGAAATACATTTCAAAAGAGACTATTTTCTTCTAAAACACTTTAAACTAACGTCGGAGTAGTCTAAGTCTAACCTAGGTGAGACACGATTCCACCGTGTCTTCTTCAGGATAAGCGCCGTCATGAGGTGGATAGTCCGGTTCTACTCCGTCGTCATCAGTACCTGGTATGAAACATTAGGGGCAGGAGGAAGTTGCAACATGAGTTTTAACACTCAGAAAATTACCCTACCCTTAAGTTTCCTTTTGAATGTTTTAGCATAATAACAAGATATGCAATCTATAAGAGTATGAAATAATCAAGGTTAATGACATCATGCGATAAGATAAGTACGAAAACAATAAGTACAAGTTAAACTGAAATAGCGTAATTGAAATCATCTGAATAGCTATCACAGTGTATATTAGTTCGGAATATTCTATAAGTCCCCAACTTGAATCAATATGTTTTAAAGTATGACCATGTCATATAATCTAATCAATTATTCCAAAAATGACCTCGTCATATATTTTGAATCTACATTTCAAGCTCAATAATTCTAAAGTATGGTGCTCCTGAATGATAACGATCCTAACCACTCGACCGACCGTGCTTGCCAACCACAGTGCCCCCCAACCGCACTGTTCTTTTCGTCATGTTCCCAATCAATAGGTTTTCCTAAACATTATATCACTTCGCTATAGTGCCAGGGCAATATAAGTTTGAAATTTATACCAGAAGGCCATAAGATTAAAAAGGGCACGATAGGACTACATATAATTTCAGCTTAAGTGTAACTTGGCTAAACGCAAGACACGGCTAAATGTAGCACTTGGGTAATACACTGCTTGGGTCTATCACACTTTTGGTTAAAATGAAAACTTGACTTAAGTCTCATCACGGCTAAAGACAACCATAAATATTTCCACTGTAAATATTATCCACAACAACTAATCTTTATACAATTCTAAGTATGTTTGAACGGGATACCCTAATGCCCAAATATTCAATTATTGTTCCAAGTTTAAAGTCCGCATGCATATATTCAACTAAATCATGCTTTCACGGTGATCATTTGGTTTGCATAGCATGGAGCACGTATCATTATGGCATAATAAAATGGTGTGTTCCATGGAATGCTAGTACGATAGGATGGCATGACATAATGACATGAAATTTGTGCGAATATGAACTTTGAACAGAAATCTAAGTATACTGTAGATGAACTGACATGACCAAGAGGTAAAATGATATTAATTTATGCCATTAGTATTTAAGGTTTGTAAAGGCTTGCTAGTGTTTGGAGTATAATTCCTAAGAGTAAAGGGAAGCTCATCCTGTTGGTTTAGTCAAAGGCAGGCAAAAAAACACCCCATTAATAAACATACGTTTTCATTCTCGACCTAGGACTGGTCTGCTCGGCTTATTGGTCTGCTCAACCTATTGGCCTGCTCGGCCTACTGTTCACCATCTTCCAAATTTAGTTTGTCTCCTGGAGGAACACCTTAGCGTATTAAGCTTCATTTGCATTAAAGAGATTCAAGTCTGAGTCTCCTTGATTTACCTATTCCAAAAAAAAAAAAACACTAAATAGTTTGTTGTAGATAATAAACAAGTAATGAAAAATTACTTTTTGATATAGATGCACAACAAAAAATGACCATCTTTTTAAGGTATCTGTATCCTACTAGTTTAGAATTTTCGTCTATCTGTTTACTATCAAGGTTATAAGTAGTATCCGTTGTCTGTGTCAATATGGTTGATGGATAGAATTCTCTATTATTACTAAAAGAGCTAGTTGTTTTTCGGATTTTCTTAAGAGTTTTTTCTCTCGCACGTAGCTCAATGGGAATCTATTGAGGCCCTGGGAAACAAACTGTAATCGCTGCCGAGAATAAACATGTTGTGTCAAGCGATTGAAATCCTATGATGTCAGCTGAACAGGCTGACAATCAGCAGAAGATGCTAAGCAAAGCTGGTGGCCTAAAGAGTGAGGCTGATTCATAACATCAACTGCAGAAGAATGAGATTCGACTTGATAAACATGAGAAAATTGAAGCAAGGTGTTACTACCTCTATTTTTCTTTAGTTCATGAACTTGCATGGAATACTAGAATTTCGGCTCATCTTCTACCATTTATGATCATTGAAGATTCAAATCAACCATGAAGTATTATAATTCATGGTCATAGAATAAAAGATGCTAGTTGTTTTACCACACTCATTACCATTTCACAAAACAATTTTTTCTTCTCTGTATTTGATAGTGGTAGCCTTTTACTCTGTTAGTTGCAAGTTCCATAAAAGAGGAAAATTTAGGTTGTATTCCTACTGGATGCACTTAGAACCTCCAATCAGTCGCTATTCACGAAATTTATATGTATAGCTCGCCTATATAGCTTCTCGAGGGCACTTCACTCGCTCAAGACTTATTCAAACCCGCTTATTTTACACTGATAGATTGGTGTTCATAAGTTTTTATTCTAGTTGTCCTTGTTTCTTTCTTTTCTAATGAATTTTGGTTCCAGGGAGAAGAAGGCTTTAAGACTCAAGGATAATAAAATTCGGAAGTTGGAAGAACAAGTACTTCCTTGAATCACAGAAGCTTCTTTTTGTATTTTCATTATGACTGCAACTTTAAACAACAGATTAATTTTTTTTCACATATGTGCAACTTATAGAGTTGATGGTGTGCTTGGAAATGGGGAATTTGCTCGAAGTGATACCAAAATTGGACAAAACTAAAGATAGCAAGGGCGATAGTTATCAAATATGATTTGTTAGTTTAGGTTAGTGATTTGATTGTAAGATTGTGATATTGGATGAATGTCAACCATAATCCGTTGTAACTATTTGTAAAGAACCAAGTCTAAAACTTGTATCGAATATGAATTTTGAAACCCGGTTATATTTTCTTTCAAATTTCATGTTTGTGTCATTTATCTCGATAGTAAGATGGTGGAGCCTGTGGATTTATATTTTGTGAGTGTCAATGAAATGTTAGATGAAACTCAGTTTTAGGTTGTAAAGAAAGTCTAAAACAATTTATTTTAGTCTCGGGAGCTAAAATAAATTGTAGGAAAAAGTAATAACTTTCCCAACGATTTTGTATTATTACTGACGTTTTTAAAAATTCACCAAATGTATTTTCGGCATTTATAAGTATATTTTTACCGACACTTTTGAGAATCTCCCAAATACATTTCCCATATTTCAAAACAAAATCTCACAAATACATTGCCGAAAAATGCGGGGTTTACCACATTTTTTCGGTTGCCGAAAAACTATTCCCTGCGTTTCACAAATGCCGGAATATACGCCAGTAAATATTAGTGGCGTTTATAAATGCCGCTAAGTTTTTCCGACAGGGATATTGACATCGTTTTTCAAAAGTGCCAAAAATAGTACAAAAATTGTCGAGAATGTGTTTTCCCGGCATTTTTGAGACTTTTATTGCGTTTATTAAATGCCGAGAATGCTGCCTTCTGTTGTAGTGATTGACATATATATACATGAACAGCCCCCCCCAAACTCAAAGAGGATAATCATTAACCAAGTTAAGTTTGGAAATGAGTTCAATGAAGCGGTAAGGAATGTGAGCTTTAGTAAATATATCTACAGGTGGATCATCAGAGGATACCACGAGTGACATGTTGATGAATGTCGCTCGTCGTGAGGACAGCGATTTGGAGTGCAGCTACTGTAACGCCCCGATTTATTGGAATATTATTTAAAATATTTTAATTCTATTACTTTAAATAAAACGTAATTATAAAATTAATTCATAAATGTGAATTTCAATATAAAACATTATTTGTGAAAATTTCACAAAAATTACTAAAATACCAATTCCGAGTTTACATTGTGATTCAAAAATAATTTAACAGAGCTTTTAAGGACAAGGTCTCCATGTGTTGTCACAATTTTCAGCTCCAAAGCCCAGCTCTTACAGCTCAAGTTGCGTATTTTCCAGTACTTCTTCATTTGGTAGGAATGCTAAGAGTAGAGAAATTGCTCAATGAGTACAGAATACATAGTGAAAAATATATCCGAAACACTAACCCAAGAATTATGCAATTTTGACAGATATATATAATCGCATTAAAAAACAGAGTATAAAGAAGCGAAAATAAATACATAGGTTCATCATGAATCTTGTATTTAAGTTTCTATGATTCACCACCTTGAGAATCTAATCATACCCTTTTAAACACTAGAATAGGCAATCAATTGATATTTACTAGTCTTTACTTACCATGGGCCCGTAGTCTGAGGTGATATCCTCTACTGAGTACCGACCCGACTAGGCAGAGATCTTCTACCATCTACTTAGGTTAAAACCTATTTCACCCTATTTAAATCCTTCCCAATGTGGCTTCACTAGGTCCAGTCACAACGAACCTTAGTTACTTCTCCTTATCGGCAAGGACGTGCGAGACACTGGTTGCCATCGCAGACGTTTCAAAGTCACCTCCAATCGTCTCCAGATCCTTCTAGTTGGGGCCCTTAAAATCAAATTACAATCAACTTGGTATAATTACACAATAAACACATGGATCAAAACTCATATAATAACGACATTGCCACGACGAGCAATCCAAACTGATTTCCATTCTTTCATTTAACATTCACTTACTTGTCTCTCTACGCATGAACTACTTTATAATGTATGCTTGGCATCCTTCACTACCATGTCACAACACCATTTGATCCAGTGCCGCTAACGTATGCCTTTTGGTTTTTCCACATCAAATACACTGAGTTTCAAAAATAAAATCGAAAGCATAACAACTATAAAATGAACTAACAAAGATTTCATCATGATCTTATTACGTCATAAATTCAATCAACACCACATTTTTTTCCTTTAGAATCTCAACAACATTGCCAATATTATTTAAACAGCAAAATAACTAAGCACATCATATATAATAATGAAGAAAACATGGCAAGGCTTATATAGGCTCCACCAAGGAAGATCAACATTTTGGAATCCAAAAAGTCATTCACGAATTTGACTAACAAATGGGTGATGTACCCTCGGGTTCAAAGGCTTTGAAAATCCCAAAGTCTATAACAAGGGTTACATAGAAAGTTAGGGATAGAACGTGTGTGGAAAACAAGGGGTTGGGAACACAAAGGGGGAAGAACCTCCCATGGTTCAAAGTATGGAATGCTGCGAGAGGAGATTTATGTAAATAGGGAGAGAACTAGAAAATAAAACAAATGCACCCATGTTACGGTTCATTCGTTCGACGTACTAATGAAAATAATAAATAAAATAAGCAAATTAAGTATGGATAAATTCCATCTTAATTAAACTGAACCAAAAAAAATTTCAATAACTAATTAAAAATGTTTAAAAGATCGAGTCGTTACAGTTACGCTCCACACAGAGGTCACCCCTCCTACCATTTAGGTGCCTTGCGGTGCCGTGCTCTCCTATCCTATCCTTGGCTGAGACCCTTTGCTGCCCGTGATGCTCTAGTGTCAGGGATCAGTGGTGGTCACGATGGCGAGGGACACCGGATCGAGAACACTCTTCAAATTGTTGCGTACATACCTCTATTCTTAATCTGGTGACCTCGTATTGTATAGTTTGAATGAGCTTGTCCTTTCCATTCATCTTAACTTCAAGCTTCAAGCTTCTCAATGTAGGCCCTGGAATTGGGATCCAGAGTGGCAGTTTCTAGGGATGGAAGGATATTGCGCGCACTAGCGAAGTGCTGAGGATCCACCACGTCCTTCTCCTTTGCCAGATTAGGACGATCATTGTTTTCCTCCACAACCACCATTGTTGCTACAAGAAGATGATATAGGAAGAAGAACGACAAAGAATTGATAAACGAGAGTTTGAATCTCGGGGGAACAGAATCGAAACGGAATGAAACTCCCAATGGTAGGGAAACACTCACATATCCCATATGCGAGTTAGTAAAAATATGCCCAAAACCAGGACAAACACTTCCACATTAGCCTAGGAGCAGGGCCAGCAAGGCTATCGTAGTATGAATATCAAAACACATTTCACAAAAAGATAAACATTCGATCCATAATCTTCCAATCAGTCAAATCACACTTCATAAAAATAAAATCCATTTAATAAATATAAATAAAATATTTTAGTTTGAATCCATATAATTCATATACTCACTTTTCAAAAACAACCGGATTAACCGGGACCACAACTTAACTTCTAGACAGAACTGAAGTGGGCGTAGATCTCTCTAAACCTAGCACAGTCACACAATGATGCAAATGAGTAGTTAAATTTTACAACATATTGTATACATTGTCACGCCCTCGTTTTCAAATATATGGCATAACCCTATTTACCTTTTTAAAACCTCACAATTACCTAAAATACAATTTCCGTAATCTATCATTGATAAAGTGTTTCAAATATTACAATTCATGGGTGACACTCCCGGCCTATCACACCAAAATATAAGTTTGAACAAGTACAATACTATTTGCTTTCAATTACAAAAGAAGGAACAAAAGAAGCGTTAGTTTACATCTTTCAAAAATAGTTCTAAAGATGCTATGTAACTCCTAGCATGAAAGTCTTCTCAAAACATGCACCACCATGCATCCATACAATCCATGTCAAGCCTCTGGAACTGTACCTGGAAGAATGAAAGGGTGAGCTAAAAGCCCCGTAAAGATATCTACGCCAATATTATATGAATATGGAATGACATGGTATGATTTATGAATAATTCATAATAACACGCAGATGACAATTAATCCATTAATCTAAAACGCAATATTGTATGTTAACCGTTTTGGTCAATTCGCGGTTCTCATATTGACTCAGCTATCATATTCCAACTAGCATATCACCCTTTGGTGGCTAGACAATACTAAAACATACTAGCACATCTCCCGTCGGAGGCTAGACCATTTATATAACTAGCACATCTTCCATTGGAGGCTAGACATCACATAACTAGCACATCTCCCGTCGGAGGTTAGTAATCGCATCATGTCAATGAAATACAAAAATTCATAGTTTGACACTTTATCGGCCATTCACACATCACACCAATCACATTTTAATCTCATAGTGAAAGAAAAAAAAACGAAAATATGAATAAAGGCGTCATCGAGCCCTACGAAATTTATTGCCACATTAAAAGCCCGTTTGTGTCAAACGTCCCACATACCACATGTATGAGTGAAAGTACTCTTAAACGTCCATAATCTCAAATTAGGGTGAAAACCGTCAGTAAAAGTCGCCTGACAACTCGCTGGAGTGGCTAAAAAGTCACTGGACGCGCCAAAAATCAGTGGAGGTCGCTGGACAAGTCGTTGGAGCGACTTCCATAAAAGCAAGGTGGCTCGAGCGACGCCCAAGTCGCTTGAGCGACTTGGTCGATCTCTGGTTTCGCACAGACAGTTTGCAACTCGTCCAAATCGGTAAAAAACGCAACAATACCCAATCTAAACACGAATTCAACTACTAATACCATGAATAAACACATAATAAGGGTGAGATATCCCTACCTCAAGCTTTGAATCAAAAGATTTGGCGAAGAGGTAGAAGCCCTAGGTTCCAAGCTTCGGATCTTTCCTTCTCGCGCGAGCTCCAAATCGCGATCCGTCTTCGATTCCACGTCAAGCACGATCCAAGCTTCCTCTATCCCGAAAGAATTTGAAAATGGCGGGGTAGTTTGTTGATAGTGGTAGAGAGAAAGTGGAGATATGGTGGAGAGAGAGAGAGGGAATATGTGGTGAGTTCCCCTCTTAAGCCCCAAAAAATCAGATTTTAAGGCCCCCCATGGACTCCCATGTAATATACCATGTATGTAACGCGTGTGAAATAAAACTAAAGATCCCGGGCTCGGGTCTTATAATAAAAAATCTGGAACATATAATAATAAACTAAACGGTTATTCCGCAAATAAACTTTCAAATAATTATCTTTTAAAATTCAAAATTTTTTGGGTCCTTCCATACATGAACATGCATGTTAGTGATTATGGTTCACAATTTTATTTTGTTCTTCCGCAACCAGTAAAGTGAATCCCATGTTTTTGCATCTCAATTTCAAATAAATAAATAAATAGTTAGTATTCACCACTAGAATAATTCGTTAATCCTTCGGAGACAATTTTCGATTTTTAAAACAAATGTAATTACATCTTTCATATACAATTTCCAAGATGCTAGAAATCAAGTTTTTACTCTCTAAGCATATACATCAACATTAACAAAAACATAATTCTCTTATACAATTTCCAGCTTACAAACACAAGGTTCCAAAATTTAGTTAATTAATTTAGCCTCTAAACATAAAAATGTAATAGTAGGTTTATGGGTTCCATTTCTAACCTCCAAAATCAATTTGAATCTCATAATTATTAAAGCTAATTTAATTTTTATAAGTCTTTATTCATTTGAAACCAAAATCGAAAACTAATTTCTGGTCTCTAAATACTAAAATGCTAAACACCAATTTTCCAATAGCTTGAATTTACTGACCCAATTTAAAAGCAAGGAAACATAAGTAATTAACATATATAATGACATTCCAATATAAGATGTATGATTCGGGTCGCACACTAGTAATGAACAATACTTAGCAAATCAAATTTACTCTTCAACATCAGCATTGTAGAAGTATTAACATAAATTTTGGTGATCATACTACTAATCAGGAGAATATCATCACACGATTTTAGAAATTAATAACTATGTGACGCAAAGTGAATATTGTTCTATAATGAGAAATAAAGATTATTCATAATTATTATGCCTTAATATGAAAGTAAACAACACTATTACAATTCAAAAGCTATATATACCCTTGCACACATATCTATATACGTAGATAGAAATTCTCTACTTGTCACTCGTCTTCATTTCAAGAACCTGAGATGCAACTTTCATGGTAGGTCGGGTTTGCGGATCTCTATGTAAGCACCATATTGCTAGTTTAACAATGGAAGCCAGTTGATCTGCAATCATAGTGGGGGGAGGAGAGAGACGAGGATCTAGCAAATTTTGGAGTTGTGTGGCTTCGTCATCAAACATCGAACTGTAAATGTCTGAAATAAGTTCTCCTGGATGTGATCCCTTCAAAACTTCGAGTGTCAAAACTCCAAAGCTATAAACATCACATTTCTCTGTCACTGCCATATTATACGACAACTCTGCAGTCGAAAAGACGAATAATAAAAAATAAAAAAGTATTTCACAAAATCAAGAGATAAATTGAACCAATTTAACGAAATTACCTGGTGCAATATATCCATATGTGCCCACGACTTGAGTCCAATTTGACGAATCAGGCTTCAAGAACCTTGCCGTTCCAAAATCTGCAACATGGGCCTCCATTTCCGAGTTCAACAAAACGTTTTTACTGGAGATATCCCTGTGGATTATCGGAGCCATGCAACTGTGATGCATATATGACAAAGCATGAGCTACACCTTTAAGTATTTCCACCCTCGCAAACCAACCTAGCCCCTTTGCTTCCTTATCGCTACTGAGCATACTTGCCAGGCTTCCTCTTTCCATGAACTCATAAACCAAAAATGAATGCCTTTCGTGGTAACAAAAACCATAGAGTTTCACAATGTTACGGTGCCTTATTTCTGTTAATGCTTTTACCTCGTTTTTCATAAGCTTGCGTTCCTCCATATTTGTTGTATCTTCGGTGGTAGAGTTGAGTCTTTTCACCGCCACCACTTGCCCACTTGGTAGCGCAACTTTGTAAACTCTTGCTGATCCTCCTACCCCAATACAGTATTCATCGTTGAAATCTTCCGTGGCCTTGATTATGTCCACGTACGCAATTCTCCCATCGAAATTCCAAATCGAAAATTGATTTTCCCTATTTGACGACGTAGACTCAAGTCTCTTTTTATTTGATCTGTCTTGTCGACGACAAAGTGCGACGATCCCAACAACAGATAATATGAGAATGAAGAGGACAACAGAAGAGGAAACGATAATAACAACCAGAGGAGACCAACCTCGCTTTTGGCTACTAGTTTTCGTAAATGATGTGTTACTACATGCCCGTAGTCCTCGGATTTCACCACACAAATCCTTGTTATTGGCAAACGATTCGGGCGAAAATGAGCGGAAGGCCTTGGTATTAGGAAGAGGACCATCAAGATTGTTATATGATAAGTCAATAGTCAATAAACTCACCATATTACCCAAAGATTCGGGTACGGACCCAGAAAGATTATTGTGGGAGACGTTCAAATTTTCTAGACTAATAAGCTTCCCAAGCTGTGGTGATATCTCTCCACTGAGTGAATTGTAACTCAAATCAAGTAAAGTTTGTAAGGTAACAAGATTACCAACTTGGAGTGGAATTGAACCATTTAAGCCATTCTTGCTCAAACTCAAAAACTGTAATCTTAAGCAACCACCTATTTGACTTGGAATTGGTCCATTTAACATGTTCATGGACAAATCTAGGTATTCCAAATTCGAAAGGCTCTCGATTCCCAAAGGGATTCTCCCCGAAAGCTTGTTGTTTCCTAAGCTTAAGAAGGCCAATTTCGACAATTTACCTAGTTCTCCCGGGATTTCCCCTAAAATTTGATTCGAAGAAAGGTCCAGCTCTACTAGTTGGTTCAACTGGAGAAATATTTCATCCGGGATTTCCCCGGTAATTAGATTCCCAGCAATATTAAGCAGTGTCAAATTCCGGGATTGCCCCCATTGTGGCGAGAGTCTACCACCTAGCTGGTTGTAGCTCAAGTCCATGTACGACAGATTCGGATAAACTCCGAGTTCTCTCTCCACATCACCGGTTAGTTGGTTATATTCGAGCCGGACCCTGAACAAATTTGTGCAATTTCTTAGAGTCGTTGGGATAGGACCACTGAACATGTTATGTGCTGCACTAAAATTCACCAGGTTTCCCCCTTGACACAGTTGTGGAGGTAATTGACCAATGAAGTTGTTTTCAGCTAGGTGAAGAGTCACCAATGATGAAAAGTTTCCTAACTCTTTAGGAACCGAGCCGGATAGTTGATTTGTAAACAGGCGAAGATCGGTTAATTTCCTTAGGGTAGCGATATTTGAGGGAATTTGACCTGAAAGTTGGTTTTCATTTAGACGTAAAGAGGTTAACTCACTCAAGTTTCCCAAAGAAGTAGGAATAGGGCCAAAGAATTTGCTCCCATCAAAAGCAATGAGAGTCAAATCCTTGGAATTCCCCAATTCTGGGGGAATTCGGCCACTAAGGTTTGTATCTTGAAAGAGTAACCTCTTTAGACTAAAAAGGCCTGTTTTCGTTCCTTTCGTGCTGTTTGGAAACAAGCGCGAATCAAGTGCACCGGTGATCATGTTTCGCGAAACGTCTAGCTCAACCACCTCAGAGAGATTCGAGAGAGAAAGTGGGAGTGTACCGGTGAGGGCATTTGTGGAGAGGTCAAGGAGCTGGAGTTTTGTGAGGATGCCTATGGTGGAGGGTATGGTGCCAGTGAGTCGGTTCACTTTGAGATCAAGGCGAAGAAGTTGTGGAAAAGAAGAAAAATCCAAATGGTCAAGCGTACCGTTTAAACCGGTGTAAGCAAGGTTTATTCCAGTCACTTGTCCTTCATTATTGCATGTTATTCCAAACCAATTGCATGGTTTTGAAGTTGGAGCGACCCATGAGCTGAGGATTGATTGGTTGCCTATGCTTTTTTTCCATTTGAGAAGAGCCTCGGCTTGTGTTTCTTTCACTGATTGAGCATTACAAAAAGAGAGAGAAACAACTATACTTGATAAGATTATGATACACAGATACTTGGTCATTGTGAATTACCAAGATTCGCTCAGAAGTGGGTATTGTTATTAGAAGGAGATGAAGTTGGAGGAGAAAGGAAGCATGATCGAAATAATTTATATTCGATTTTTTAATCAAGCCGTTGACTTTCCTTACTTAGAAGTTGACTTTTGCCCCTCTATTTTGGTTTTTACTCTATGAGATGCCCATGACCCATTCCCGCAATTCTCATAGAATTTCGTATTATGCTATATTCATTTGCGTTCAGACTAGACAAAGTAAAAAAGACACTAGGAAGTCTATAAGACAATAGTCTAGCTTAATTGCACGTAGTCACGGCCGTAGATTTTTTGCGAAGAAACTAAATTTTGTGTTTTCTATTGCTGAGTATTCCTCGTAAAAGTCAATAGCTATTTTAACAGATCTCAACCACATTTATGTGGAGTCACTACAGGAAAAAATATTTTTTGTGACCAAAAAATTGATCACTAAAAGGCTTTATTTAGTCACCAAAAGTCAATCGTGACAAAAAATATTTTAGTCATCTAACCCTGGTCACAGAAAGGGATTTGTGACCAGAAATATTTTGGTCACCAAAACATATTATTTAGTGACTAAAATGTAGACACTGAATATTCTTTTCGGTAACCAAATTAGTTCGACACTTATACTTGATGGTCACTAATGATTTTGTCAGTGACCAAACAGTGGTCATTATTGGTATCTTATAGTGACCAACTAAGTTAATCACAAAAAATATTTGGTCACTAAAGACAATTTGTTCAGTGGCTAAAAAGTGATCACCGTTTTTACATCTTTTAATGACCAAGTGTTTTGGTCACCAAATAATATTTTTTGTGACTAATCTTTGATCATTATTGGTATTCTATAGTGTCCAACTAAGTTAATCACCAAAAATTTCTGGTCACTAAACATTTTTTTTGGTGACCAACATTTAGTTATAGATATATTTTTATTATTATATTTAATTGCATATGATTTGGTCACTGAAAACTATTTTTTGCAACCGAATTAGTTTTTAGTAACCAATTTCTTTCCCTAATTCAGTCACAATATGTATTATTTTTTTTTCAATGCAATTTATATCGGGCCAAATAAATTTTTATGCCCATTTCAATCGCCTGTAACCCGTGCACAATGCAATGTACAAAAAATACAAAAAGCAACACAAACAAAATTGAATGTTACAAAACACAAAAACCATCATTTAGAGTAACATAACCAGAATTTGACAAAAGTTCTATGATTTTGTATATATATAAAAGAAAAGAGAGAGGCACCTTGTCGATCCGAGATCGAGAAAGTGAGAGCGATCGACTGATTGAGATTGAAAGCGATCGGGCAAAACAACGAAATCGAGATCAAACGGTGAGATTTAGAGAGTGTGATATGTAGAGGCATGAGAGATTGAGAGACACTCACACCCTTCCATCTCAAATTGTGCCTTTCCCCGTGAGAACACCAAATACCCTTTCCGTGAGAGAACCAAACACCATCAACAACACAATACTAGACCTTAATTTGGTGTTCTCACGAAAATATTTAGTATGTAGACTTTAATCAAAAAATTAAATATTTTAATTAAGAAACTACATACTAGACTGTTAAAGTCAAGACTTAAGTGAAAATATTTAATCATTTGGAATTCATTTCTACTTAAAAAAAATAAAAAATTACATATTCGGCTTTAACATTTATTAATGATGAAGTGTTTAGGTCACCAAATAATATTTTTCGTGACTAATCCTTGGTCGGTATTGGTATTCTACAGTGTCCAAGTAAGTTAATCACCAAACTTTTCTAGTCACTAAACATTTTTTTTCTGGTGACCAACTTTTGGTTTTATATTTTTATTTATTATATTCAATTGCCTATGATTTGGTCACCGAAAATTGTTTTCTGCGACCAAATTAGTTTTTATTGACCAATTTCTTCCTCTAATTCAGTCACAATATGTATTATTTCCCTTATTCAATGCAATTTATATCGGGCCAAATAAATTTTTATTCCCATTTCAATCCCTTGTAAGCTATGCACAGTGCAATGTACAAAAAATACTAAAAGCAACACAAACAGAATTGAAAGTTACAAAACACAAAAACCATTATTTAAAGTACCTTGTCAATATGAGATCAAGGGAGTGAGACCGATTGACCGACGGAGATCAAAAGAGATCTACCAAAACAGCGAGATCAAGAGAGCATGATATAGGGACATGAGAGATCGAGAGACACTCACACCCTTCCATCTCAAACAGGGCCTTTCCCCGTGAGAACACCGAATACCCATTCGTGAGAGAACCAAACACCATCAACAGCACAATACTGGACCTTAATTTGGTGTTCTCACGAAAATATTTAGTATGTAGACTTAATCAAACAAATTAAATATATTGATTAAGAAACTACATACTAGACTGTTAAAGTCAAGACTTTAGTGAAAATATTTAATTTTTAGATTCATTTCTACTAAAAAAAATATAAAAAATTACATACTAGGCTTTAACAAATGAAAATAAGACAAAAAATCAATTTTTCGTTTTTAGTTATATTTTTTTATGGTTATTATTTTAGATCCTCCCACTAAAATGGTTCAAAAAATAAAAAATAAACGGTATACTATATTTTATTTCTTATTTAATAATTTTTTACAATTTTTTATTTATGTCAATTTTCTGTGAATTATTAATTTTTCTCGATAAGAGTTTTGAAAAAACTAAAAAATTAAGAACCAAGTTTTTAAAAAATAAAGAATAAAAGAATCTAAAAATATGATGTATTTTGACTTTTTCATTTTTTGTGAATTTTTTATAGTTGTTTTTACATAAATTTATAATTTTTAGATTTAGGATTGAGGGTTACGGTTTACGAATTTAAGATTAAGGTTTATGGTTAAGGGTTTAGGATTTTAGAATTTAAAATTAGAATTTTGTGTTCATGGGTTTAGCGTTTACGTACGGTAGTTTAGGGTTAGGGTACAGGGTCAAGGTTTAGGGGTTATGTTTTAATATTTAAGGTTTACGGTTTATGATTTCAATCAAATCACAATAATCAATCTGGAACAGTTTGCATTCAATGTCACCAAAAGTTCTAGAGATTGTCAGAAATCAAACGCGACATGATGAAATCACATAAATTAATTGCATTACAGTTAGTTAGGAATAAAGTTAGTCGGATATTGTTACACACTTGAAATGATAGAAAAACTTATTTTCGTTATGAAATTGTGTCTCAATTCACGAGCTTTCTAAATAAGACCGAGACGAAATGTATTATTGTGTCGCGGTCTCGTGATTACTATATATTCAATTATAGCACAATAGTTAGTTTGTAAGAAAATTAGGTCAAACCTACAGATTTTAAAATTCATTACCAACTCAATTTTGACAATAGCCGATGTGAACCCGTTGATTCATTTGGGATTACCAAAAATGGAGACCATTGAATATCGGATACAGCGTGATCGGATCCCATTTAATGCATTTGAGGTGCCAAATCTTGTGCCTAACAAAAATTTTACTGACTAAATGTCCCGTATTTGATGAGTAAATAAAATTTGATCACCAATTGTGTCCTTTTCTGTGACAAAAAACATGGTTGGTCACGGAAAGTGAACACCACAATTGTAATTTCTATAATTAATTATTTTTGGTGACTAAATAAGTGGGCACAAAAGGTATTGACCATATCTTTTGTGACCAGAAGTAATTAGTCTCTAGACGTATACTTTTGTGACGAAATATTAGTCATCAACATTATTTTCATATTATTCCTTGACCAAAAAAATATTTAGTCACTAAAAGTTTGGCATTAGTCGTTTAAAAAAGTTTGGTCACTAATTGTCCTATATTTGGTTACTAAAAAATATTGGTCACAAATTGTATATTTTTCAGTTATCAAAACACATTTGGTCATAGAATATTTAATTTCTAATAGTGAGTCGAAAGCTAAGTTTGACCGCGTGCTAAAACTATATTAGTCCAATCTGGAGTCTATGGAAACTTGGATATATAAATTGGTTCAATTTTAAGAAGAATAAGACTAAGGTGGGAGGGTCTCACACGGATATGGATATGATTTTCCAAATGAATCTCAGCCAAATATTCATATATCATGACAGCCATTCAATAAAAAACTTGGAAATTCTGTCAAGGAAGAAAGATATAAGTGGAGCAAAATAAGAACAGAAACTAGAAAACTATACCAAGGACACACTTCCACCTCATCTTCTAGATGTTCATTTTCTCCTTTTCTAATCACACCTAAATTTTTACCAAATATTATACATTCATTTATTTTAAGAAAATAAATTTAATAAATTATAAACACTAACAAATAAGAAAAAAAATATTATAGTTCACTCAGTTTAGAAAATATTAATTAAATACTTATTGGTTGGAGTAATTTTTTTTTTTTTTCCAAATTGTATGATTCGAGTTACGGGTCACTTGAACAAATCATGTTTTTCTAATTATATGAGAAAACAGATGGCCTAATTTGTTATTACACAATTGGCTATCATTATGGTTTGGTTTACATGAACAATTGAGATTGCTAAAATTTTCTGGTAAAAATTTGCACAAGGGGAAAATGAGAATAATGTATTTATTATGAGGACAAACTTAGAAATTTAGGAACTTGTCCATTACAAATCAAAAGTCAACATTTGTATCATCACCCGTATCCTGACTGACTCCTGAGCTAAACAAATATAGGCTCGTGCCATGCATATTTAGAGGCTTATCTTCAAGATATCATATCCAGTTTATATCTTAAAGATAGTATATCTCTTACCTATATCCGGATGAAACCAAACCGTTGGAAGATATGCACAGAGGATCCAAATCCATGAATTTGGGCACAATATCTCCTACAATTGAAGTTGTTTTTCCTCTTCTTTGTCTGACATTTAGTGCCATAAGATGTGCTGTTTAACATAAATAATGAACTCCCTTTACAAGCATAGTTTCCCAACCAAACTTGAAGCCTATTATACAATTTTGATCAATATTTGCGTACTTTACTAATATGTAATATTTTGATACGTATTATACACACCTAAACCAAAAATAATAAATAAATAAAAATTCGTAACAAATAGACCAAAATTAAACACCAAAATCTAACTACAAAAATACATAATAGATGAACCATGCATAAAATTTGCTGAGATTCACACATTAACAATAGAGATGCATAACTTTATTTTCTTACGGTACACTCTTATTGACAACTATATAAAACAAATACGTAATATAATCACAAAATACATATGATGCTACTCCTCCTCAATCAGAACTCATACATCCGATTAACCTCAACTTTTTATACAAGTAAAATTATAAATGAATAAATTTGGTTAGTGCTCAATATCATAATTTTATTGAAGGGGCATTTTTTTATAGGATAACTACAAATTTCTGTCAAAATATTCAGACCAAAAGAACAGTCTCCGAACTTGCACTCTATTAGCTTTGTTAAATTAAGTAATAACTACATGGAGGGATTAATGATAATTAAAGCATCGAGAAGGTATCATACTAATGAATATAAATTAAATCGCCCATGACATGAGAATCAAAATCAAAAGGTAAATTATCTTTAACAAAAGAAGAAGAATCTGGAAGTATACAAATACAATTAGTCACCAACCACACTCAGGTGATCATAAGCCTCCAAAATGAAGCAAATATAACCAAGTTAAAAAAAAAAAAGAATATGATAAGTCGAAGCCTAAATTAAATGACAAAACAAAGAAGGGAAAAAAATGCAGAGGGAGAGGAATTGTTATCTATGTCAAAACCCTTAAGGTCTAAAAAGGACAATTTGTAATAGTTTGCATGATCGTCAAACTAATTCACAAAATAACAGGAAACTGGAGAGATTGAGTCTCTTCAGTTGATAAGTCTTCTCGCTATCCCGCTTTGGAAAATGGCTATCAATAGATTATAAGCTCAAATGTCGAGCATGGGCAACACGGTTATTTAATTAATTTTTAATTATGATAAATTTTTTAGTAATACTTTAAATTTTTATGCATTTCTGTTTCGATTTTGAATATTGGGAGCTTGCTCGAGTGAGCGATAGGCCGCTTGAGCTATCGTTGTTTTCGTACACTGTTCGAGCAAGTTTTAGACTGTTTGAGTGAATTGTGCAAATTCCAGATCGTAGCAATTGCTGCGATATTGCATTAATAGTAGAAGAACATTTGAGATTGGAGTTATAGGGGAGTTTTATGATTTTGATTGCTCGAATAATGTCCGTATGGTTATATAAACCTAGTCTAGGTTCATTATTTATTACGATTTCATATTTTACTCAGAGGTTTTAGAGAGAGAGAGAGAGAGAGAGGGAGGGAGGGAGGGGGAGAGGGGAGGAGAGAGAGGGAGTTCTTCATGTGTTCTTGAGGTATCTTTGAAGGAGGAAGGTTTTGTCGATTTTCAAATCTATCATTCAAGATTGTTTGATTGCTTAGTCGTCAGGATCGAAGTAGGGGAACTACTACTAACCCTTCGACTAAAATCTACGGTAGGTTATGTTGGAAAAAAATGATTTTAGAACATATATTGGTTTGTTCAAAATCATATTGGTTTGTTCAAAATCATTAAGGAGTGAATAGAAAATTGACTCCTATTAATTTCCATTTAATATTGGTTGAAGAAATTCAATTAGAATTTATTTCTATTGAATTTTATATAATTTTAATGGGTTATTTATTAGTGTAGAGTCGTGTCTTGTCGTTGACATCTATTCGGATGAATAGTTATGTCACTTCCTTTCGTGACTATTAGGAATAGTCACGAATCCTTCTATATAAGGGTGCCCTCTCCATTTGTTAAAAAGGACTTTTGGGGGAGACACATATATAGAGTTTTGAATTAATTTTTTCATTTCTTATTTCGAGTTTTGAGTCTTCATATGAGAGAGTACAAGTTCATTATTTGGAGTGCTACTTCGATTGGAGTGCTACTTCGGTGGGTTCGATCATTTTATCCTGGGAGACAAACGCCTATGCAAATCGTGAGCACCGTAGCGAGGGCGAAATTTTGTCTTAAGATTGTTAGAAAAATTGTGTGTATACTTTTGTGTTACCGTGACATAAATAACGAAATCAAAGATAATGAAATCATAGAAAGATAAAACCTGAAAATCGCATGGACATCCATCTGATGGATTTCAAGATTATACAATGCTGCAATGGCAATAAGCATTCGTATAGACATGATCCTTGTTACAGGTGAGTATGTGTCAAAGTAATCAAGCCCTTCTTTCTGCCTGTAACCCTTGACTACAAGTCTGGCCTTATATTTATCAATTGAACCATCTGCTTTCAACTTCCTTTTGAATATCCATTTGTATCCAAGAGGTTTACTCCCTGGTGGAAGATCCACTAGTTCCCATGTATGATTTTGCAGAATGGATTCAACCTCACTGTTAACAGCCTCTTTCCATAGAGGTGCCTCAGGACTGGACATTGCTTCCTTAAAAGTCCGAGGTTCATTTTCTAATAAATATGTTAGAAAATCTGGTCCAAACGATTTTGAAATTCTAGCCCTTTTACTATGTCTAGGTTCTTCATCATTCTCAACATCTTGACGACTATTTAACGTAGCATCAATAGTCCTTTTGGATGAAGTAGCCTCATGTCGAAGCCTTTTAGGAAATACATCTTCAAAGAAATATGCATTCCTAGATTCAATGATAGTATTTTCATGCATATCTGGAATTTCTGAGTTGTGTATCAAAAATCTGTATGCACTACTATGCTCAGCATATCCTATGAATATGCAATCAACAGTTTTTGGTCCTATCTTCACTTGTTTAGGTACCGGAACTGCTACTTTTGCTAGACACCCCCACACTTTCAAGAATTTATAGGTAGGTGCTCGACCTTTCCATAATTCATACGGTGTCTTATTGATTTTCTTCGGGGTATCTTATTAAGAATGTAGTTTGCGGAAAGCACTGCTTCCCCCCACATGTTCTGAGATAATCCAGAACTAATCAACATAGCACTAAACATTTCTTTCAATGTTCTATTTTTGCGTTCAGCAATACCATTCTGTTGAGGAGAATAAGGAGCAGTGGTTTGATGTATAATGCCATGTTCTTTACAGAATTCACCAAAAGGTGCATCATACTTGCCACCTCTATCGCTTCTTACTACCTTGATCGTTTTGCTAAGTTGATTTTCAACTTCATTCTTATAGACTTTGAACATTTCCAAAGCTTCATCCTTGCTTCTTAGCAAGTAAACATGACAGTGCCGAGTACTATCATCGATAAAAGTAATAAAATACTTTTTACCGCCTCTTGTTTGGATTGACTTGAAGTCACAAATATCAGTATGAACTAAGTCTAGAGGTTCAGTATTTCTATGTATAGACTGAAAAGAAGTTCTTGTTAATTTCACTTCAACACAAATTTCACATTTATGATTTGGATCAATGTTAAACTTAGGCAAACATTCCAAACTTATTAGTTTCCTTAAAGTTTCAAAATTCACATGCCCTAGTCTACCATGCCAAATATTAGAAGATTCCACGAAATAAGCAGAAGATGTGATATTTTTATTCATAGCCAAAGTTGGTACAACAGTCATTACATTTAGTTTAAAAAGCCCATTGCTCATACCATTTTCCTACATACACCCCACTTTTAGTGAGTACAAACTTGTCAGACTCAAATGCTAGCCTAAACCCATTCTTGCTCAACAAAGATCCAGAGACTAGATTTTTACGAATGTCTGGAACATGGAGCACATTGTTGAGAGTGAGTTCCTTTTCCGAAGTCATCTTTAGTATCACTTTCCCTTCGCCTTCGACTTTTGAAGTAGAAGAGTTACCCATGAATAGTTTCTCTCCATTGGTCACCTCGTTGTAAGAGGAGAACATCTTCCTTTCAGAACATATGTGACGGGTAGCGCCAGTGTCCACCCACCACTCTCAGAATTTGCATATTGTTGCATTTCGTATCTTTCAATTTCATTCATGTGGGGGACTGTTGGAAAAATAGTTTGGCAAAACATATTTTTAGCTAAGTTTAAGCTAAAATAAAAGTGAATTCACATATCTTTATGTGTGAATCTAAGTGGCAATGTGTTTACATACACATGGAGCTTAAGATTGTATATTTGGTTGGACAAAACCATTTATATGTGAATTAAAAATTGAATTCAAAGTAGGCTCCAAAGATTGGTAAAGATTGGTAATTTTGGGTGAAAATGGTGTTAGTCACACATAGGAAAAATGTGGAACATTCATGTGGTATATAGTTTAAAATTGCTTAAGGGTTTGGGTCCCAAGGGCACCCCACTTTTGTGGATGGGGAAGGACTTAGGTAGCATGGGCTTTGGCCCAAACTACCACACACACGCGCGCCGCCGCCGTCCGTCCGACGGGCCAAGCCGGGCCGGGTTCGGGTTCGGGTCATTTAGATAATATTCTTTTTGTTGGGAATTTATTTAATTAAATTAATTATTTAATTAATTAAATAAGAATTTTATTTAATTAGATCCGGTTAACCCGTTGGTCCGTTTCGTTTCAGACCCGCGTGGCCCAATGGCATTTGACCGTTGGCCCATTGGCTTTTGACCGTTTGGCGGTTTCTGACCGTTATGCCCAACGGATGCGTCCCTTGGGCCGAACCAATACCACTTAACCGAATCGGTTTACCCAACCGAACCAGTGCACCTATTTGGCCGAACCAGTGCAACTCTTAGCCAGAGTTGCACCCTTTTGCAGTCTATAAATAAAGGCTGAATCAGTCCGAATTAAATACACTTAATTACCAGACTTAATACCTTGCATTCATAGCATCTTGTCTGCACTTTATTTCTGTTCTTTGAGAGAGAGTCCAGTACACATTCTGGTTCGACAGACTAGTGGTTTGCAGTGCTGCTACCGTTAGTGTTGATCGTTGCATCCTGGGAGACAGACGCCAAATCAACTCGTAGCACCGTAGCGAGGGCGTATTTTGTCTTAAGGAGATTGTGTCAAACACAAACCTCGATCAGTAAGTTTTCGTGTTTTACTGTATCACTTCCACAAATCGCTTGATCACTTCTTCCCCCGCAAGGGCATTATTAAAAGTCGAACGTAAGAGAGTGAATAATTTTTGGTGAACTATTAATCGCCATTTCGGCAAATGGCCTCAGCGGCACATTGGTCGGTGGATTAAGAGGGTGCGTAATTTTTGTTATTAACACAACTGCAGCATCTTATTTTTGTATTCTCTGATATGAAAAGTATAATTGAAAACTCTTCCAAATTGAAGTAAGAAAAATCCTGCTGCGAGTGAAAATATCAGATTTTTAATGTTTGGTTTCGGTTTTTCAGCGTTTTGTTTTCCTTGGCTGGAAACGATGCATTGAGAATTAAGAAACCGTATTTTTTAATTGTTTTCCATGCATGAAACGGAAACTGGTTTTCTTTTGCCATTTGGCATAACTTGGCATTGAGGGGTGCTTTAAGTTATAAGACGGTGCCTTCAAATTGAGTCCTCCAACCATGGTGTTTGTTTATGACCCCTGAACATATCTGAAAGGTTTTTAAGAATTTTTTAAAGGGCTGTGTTGTTTTTTTTTTTTTTTTTTAGCATTTAGTATTCTTTTTATGAAACGCTTCCTTGTCATCAGTGAATACGAAAGGCATATAACAGATTTTTTCGTATTCGTTGCTTGAACTTGTAATTTATGCGAAGAGACGCAATGTTTGGTTAATAGGTGTCCATTGAGAACCAACACACCCGTTGGAAAAGGTCATAACTTTCATTCAACAGTTTTAACGAACCGTTGTGAGGAAAAAAAAAAGGTGTTTAGCCAATTTTTTCCCGACACAGCAGTTGAAGGAACTATCTTAGAACGACTTCTGAATTAGTGGAATTCTCTCATTGGTGGAAAAAATGTAATAGTCTTCTCTGTGACAAACGTTTTTCTTTTCCAAGCATCCTTCAAACGGTACCATTGAAAAGGCACTAGTTGGCTCTTGTTCAGTGTTAAACCACGGCAATCAAGCCTAGGCAAAATTGTTTCAACTATATAAACTGTATTCACTATTTCAAATTTGGCTGTTTGAAAAATCAATTTGCCTTGATGCATTTTTGTGGTTTCCGTGTTCGATGTTGGATAACCGGTTGTGATGGCACTGACCGTGCGGATTTTTTATTTGGTTTCAAATTAAAGTTATTTCGTTCGTTTCTTCGCATGATTGGGAATATTATTTTTGTTGAGTGTTAAAAGAAGATACGTATGTTATTTTCATATATATGTGAGACCCCTTTTGTTTTAAATCAAAATCTTAGAGGATTTAATGTAGATGGGTGTGAGACTTTTTAACTAGCCATTATTATTTATGAAGGCTTGTAATTTTTCCTTTTCTAACCATTGGTTCTATGTCGGGTCTCTCGGTGAGAGCCGACTTTCTTAGTTGGTTTGGTGTCCCACGTTGTCGGATGTTAACCATGAGAGAACCATTAATGGTCGATTGCAAGGTGCAATGTTTGTCAACGCTTAAAAGTCTCCAATATTTGGACGGAGTCTGGTTAATTTTCGGGCTTAACTACCAGAGTGTTTTTATTTTTAAATGTTTTAATTGCACCATTCTATATTGTGAAAGAATTTGCAAATTAATTTCCATGGTATTTTATGTGGAAATTTATCTATTGGAGATAATTTCTTATTTTTGCCTCTTCTTAAAAAGAGATAGAGTGCAAGTGGCACAATGGGTTGTCACAACTATATTTTTTTTGGTAAATACAAGTATGGGTAATTAATTGTGACTATGCTAGTTGTCTGGATAATTTAAAGAAGCAACGTTACAGGTATTAATGATTATGTGACCAAATTCTAGATTGTGGGGGAAGAAGAATTTATGGTAATTACTCCCCATTGTATATTAACTCTGTGCTAGAATTCAGATTAATTATAAGATTCAATCGGAAATTGAATAGGCATAGAGTAGTATGGTAAGTCTCGAAGTGATAATCGTAGACATAATTCCATATAACACTTGTTTTCGTTTGATGTCGGTATCTATGATACATAAGGTCAAAAGATAAAATACGGATCCGTTACCCGAGGGGTGTTGACCAGAGAACAAGTGACGTATCAAGGGGAATGAGATTTAAGCCCATTATTTAAGAGTTGCCTCAATGGAACCCTACCTAGTTGACTGGAGATCCCAAGATCTAGGTTCAAAGGGACAACGAAGTTGTGTGCGATTCAGTAGTATCACTGCGGAGATAACTTCTCCTACTCATTCCTACGGTACAACAGTGATGCCTGCAGCGTTATTTAGGGTAAGCTACGCTTTTAATGATTCTCATATCTTGAAAATTCAAGTGGGGTACAGTGACCTGACCGGCAAAGTGCGTGTCGTTAGGGTGCCGGCCACGTGGTCAGTGGTTTAATTTCATAAAACAGAACTTATCCTCAAAATATATAAAATGAGTATAATGGATAGTCCGGAGTATCGATCCACAGGGAAAAGAACGTTGTAATTAGAGAATACGCAAATTGGTGTTTTTGACGTTTCGGACGTCAACCTCAAATTTGTTTGGTGTGGTTAACAATGTTATCAACTAAGTGGAGGATTAAAACTAGATTAAGGAGTGGGGTTAAGTTCTATGGTTTGGTCTATTCCAATTCTTCCGTCGGTCTATCTCTTCTCCTTATAACTCAATCTATCCCCCGTGTCGGGTTTTAGATCAGAAAATACTTCGATGAAAATCAGGATTTTTATTCACAAAATGGTTTAATGGATTCTTTCAAGTTCAAGGAAATAGGATTAAAAGATGAAGGACATCGATTCAAGTATTAGATATACCAACTCTAAGGATGGCTATAACTAAGCAAGAACTTAACACTTCATTTTTTGTTTCAATAAAAAGAACTTAGAAAGATCCATCAATGGCATTAATACAAATGGAGAAGAAATAGACCAACATGGTTTTGAACTAAACCTCACATTCAAACTTAACCCTCACTAATTTAGCTACTCATAGTAACTATAAACATGATATACTCAAAGGAAAACATGATGAAACCAACTTATCTAAGTCTAATAAGAAAGATTTAATCTAAACTATAATAGAAAACACTAGAACAATCAGATTTTAAGGTAAGAAGATACTAAAATGGAACTATATGAGTGAAGCTAATCCAAAACTTAAATGATTCCAAGAGAGTACAAGGATCTTCAAGCATAAACAATAAAGATTAACAAAACTTACTTTAGAACTTCAAGAACAATGAAGAACAAAAGATAAGGCTAAAAATGGAGGCAAGATAAGCTCTCAACAAAGGAATACAATCTGATATTTTCTAAGATATGATGTTAGCTAATGAGACCCCTTGGCCAAAAGTAAAAACCTAAAGGAAAAATATCCTAACAACCTAGGATAGTTACAAAACTATCCTCCAAAAAGGAATAAAAGAAGCTTCTATTCCTTTTCCCAGGCTGAAAATCCCTTTTGTCCATGATTTGGCACACATTTTAAGGTAAAGTGGACCCCCCAACAGTCAGCCATCCCAAGGCAAAAGTTTGCTTTTGTCGAACTAGATACACCGGTGTCAGGGTATTGAAGCACCGGTGCCTCTGGTGCTCTGTATCTGGTGTTCTGTGAAAGGGGTGACACCGGTGTAAAGGAATTGAGGCACCGGTGTCACTATGGCTCTGTATCTTGATCTTCTTTGCATTTGGCAGAGACACCGGTGTAAAAGATTTGAAGGCACCGGTGTCTTGGACACTCTGTATCATCCTCCTTCCATTGGCATAGCATAGATACACCGGTGTATAGAACTCAGCAGCACCGGTGTCTTGGACACTCTGCATCTTGGCCTTCACTGGGAAAAAAGGGGGAGACACCGGTGTCACTGGAATTGAGCACCGGTGTCATTTGGTCTCTGCATTCTGGCTTCATCAGTGGAATAGAGGGAAGACACCGGTGTCAAGGTATTGAGGCACCAGTGTCACTGAGCCTCTGGACATTGCTTCTCCCAACCAAGCTCGGCTTCGACCATTCGGACCTCATTTGACTTTTGGAGAGTTGATTTGGGCACATCAGGGTCCTCTTTTCTCTGTTTTACCTGCACGGGACATGAGATACCTTTTCGTGCAATTATCGAGTAGAAACATGGAATAATACGTGCACGCAAGTTAAACTAGACGTGTTGAGCCGTAAAATACACAATAACATGCGCTCATCACACCCCCCAACTTGAAAGTTACTAGTCCCTAGTAACTAATCAGGCAATCATGTCTCCCCAATGATGCAAATGAACTATTATATGCTTTTTGAAGTTTCCCAAGCGATTAGGATTATAGGCTACTACATCCAACTCGTGCATCGTGTTATGAACTCAAGTTGAACAATTCCGATCATTAGATGTGTGCAAAGTGTACGGTTCCATATCTCCCTCACTCTCGTAAAGGGGTTCTCTCCAGAATATTGCAATAGATACCTCCCCCTAGTGCGCACAATGATGCAAAAGCGAACAAGAGGCTAAGCATTCCACAGAATTCAATAGGCAAACACGAGAAGTATGTACGCACATGGTTGACAAGGAATAAGAGAAGAAACGGTTACCATACATTCTACACTACAATGCATATAATTGGGAATCCAAAACACGCTTAAGATCATAAAGGACTTTAAAGCTTATATTGATTCGGTTTTTCATAGAGTTGTGTACAAAACAGTGCCGGCATACAATGGATGGCTTAGGTCACAACTACCCCAAATTTTTGCCGGCACTACCCACTACTCAATGCTACAATGTGATAACGCAAAAACAAACAGGAAACAGACAAAAAGAAAACCACCGACTCCTCATCTGACATATGAACCTAAGCTATCTCTCCCAAAATCGAGTCGGGTGTGTGTAGTAAGCAATCACTGCTCCGGTGGTGGGGGCACATACACAACTAGTGCCCTCTCTAACCCTGCATCAGCTCCAATAGACCCACCTTCTGCTGAATCACTCAAATAGATCACATCAGTACCGGCAGTGGATTCAGAAGCATGGGTGGAAGGTGGATCAGTGGCATGTCTCACAGTAGGCCCCGTGGGTGTATCATCCCCAACCTCTTCAGTCTCGGAGAGCACTGGTGTCATTACTTTCTTCGTCCCCTTTCCCCTTTCTCTGTTTTTCAGCTCTAAAGCGTCATGGGAAGCCTTGGTGCGATGCTCCGGGAGATTTCTAGCCAAACTCTCCCTTTTTCCCTCCTTATCACTCTCATCTCCACTTTCACTGTCACTCCTTGCATTGCCCGTCTCGCTTTCATTCAATGCATCTTCCTCCTCCTCATTTTCATCATCTTTGTCTTCCTCACTCTCCTCATCTGAGCTTTCCACAAATGTTTCCCTGCCAATTCGCCCATATACTTTGCCGTGAACCGGGCAATGCTCAAACACTTCCGGATCTTCCTATCCGCCTTGTCCTGCCTTGTATGCACCTTTTTAAGCTCTTCCAAGATTAAGGCTTGGCGTTGGACAATGATCTCCATCCACTGTTCTTGTCTTTCTCGAGGTTTTTTAGATTTTGGTGCTTTCACACCGGAGTGGAAGTCAGGCTTGGAGTGTTTGGTGGATAGTGCGTGGCTTTTGGCTTTGGAGGCTTCAGTGATAGGCCCGGGCACTCCCTCGGTCATTTTCTCACCCGCCCTTTTTGGCACCTTATGCTGCAAACAGAAATGGGTAACCATGGCCGGGAAGACTAAATTTGCCGTAGCACTTGCCCTTTCTCTGAAATATACCATCTCTTGGAAGATGGTTCGGCCAAAGTCTATCACTTTGCCCAACATGAACGCATGCATGAAGGCTATGGTTCGAGGGGGTACCCTTTTGTCACTCGCCAACGGGGTACACATTGTGCTTCATAATTTTATTGAGGAGACGGTAATCCTCCTTTAGTCCCCCGGGAAAGAATTTCCCATTATACCTCTTCGGATTTGTCATTACCCTCTTGGCAAACATCTTCCCATCAAAGGATGCCGGATCAAAAGCATATTTGGGAATGATGACGGTTTCTGGATCGGGGATGGGGCATTGCAGGTATTCGGATATCCTCTCAGCTGTGATCCATACATTGACCCCTCTCACCTCTGCCACCATTCTTGGTTCGGGGGTGTTTGCATTTTCTAATCGCACTGAGCGATAGAATCCTTCAACCATTTCTCGAATATAGCCCGGGATGACTTCAAAGAACCCGGTCAAACCCATTTGGTCCAATCTTTGGACAACCGCATTTGACTCCCCCAAACTCTGCCTTAGGACTTGCCTTTCGCACGTAACGTTCTTTCTTTCAATCTTTTCTTCCCATTCTTTCTGCCCCCTATCCCCCTCAATTGTGGTTCTCTGTTTCTTGCTCTTTGACCCACTCTTTTCCCCTTGATTTTTCTGTTTCGAACCACTTGGGGTCTTAGAAGCAGGGGATTTCCTAGGGGTTGGCTTCGTTTTAGATTTAGAGCGGGAAGTAGAGGACATAGGGGCTTTCCCCTTGTCCTTTGGAATGGCCATGGATGCATTTTCCAGTTCTGTCCATATAGGATCGTTATTGTCTGAGTCGGATTGTGGTGGGGTATCATTCGGATTGGGATCTCTAATGGAGATGCCCTGACTCTTTCGTCTAACCATTATGAACACGGAGAGAGAGAGAAGCAAGCTTACCCCGGAGTGATTTCCACAAAGAGGTGAAGAACAGAGCACTGTTGAAACTCAGATTTCAAAACCCCAAACCCCAAATTTTTGTTCTTCTCTGTTTCACGTGAACCAGTCAGCAAAACCCCAATCACCAAAACCTCTTTCTGTTCCACCCGAACCACACAGAGAGAGAGAGAGAGAGAGGTGCAGAGGAGAGAGGAGAAGGGTTGCGGTGGTTGTAGGCTTTATAGAGAGAGAGATGCGATGGTCGGAGGGAGATGGTCGGCAGAGAGAGAGAGAGGAAAAGGTGCGATGGTCGGAGGTATGGTGTGGTGGAGGATGATGGTCGAAGAGAGAGAGAGAGAGACAGAGGCGGTGGTTTTGAAAAGAGGGAGAGGAACCGGTGTAAGAAGAGAGAGAGATGAAGAGACGGATGTAATGAACCGGTGCAACCCTTGGAAGTTATAACGTTTGGGGTTTTTAAAACCCTGATATTTTTTTTAAACTTTCCTCAGGTGGCACCGGTGTAATGGTTTTTGAGACACCGGTGTCAAAACCTCTCTGCATCTCAGTGGCTTCTGTATTGGAGAGCAGGCACCGGTGTCATGGTTTCTTAAGTACCGGTGTAGTATGCTCTCTGTATCTCAATTTTCTCTGTTTTGAAGAAGAAGTGCCGGTGTAACCATTTCAGGGGCACCGGTGTCAAGACCTCTCTGTATTTCAGTTTTTCTTGTGGAACAAAGCAAGGCACCGGTGTTACCAAATCAGAGGCACCGGTGTTAAGACCATTCTGTATCTCCTGAATTCTGATCTGTAGTGAGGAGCACCGGTGTCATTAAAATGAGGCACCGGTGCAACCTGAGCTCTGTAAAATTTCCTTTTCTGAGATATTTCCTCCCGATTGCAATACAACACACACACCAACAATACAACCCCATCCAACCTTATCTCATCCGGTTTCCTAAACTTGTTTCAATGGATATAAATTGGACAAGGATCAAATCAAGGTCAAGGAGACTCATATGTGGTACGGATCATGGAAGATGGCCTTTTATCATTTGTCAAATGTTTCATGGATTCCACAATGATGCACACAAGTGTAAAACATGAGTAAACACGCAGTTGTAGAAACAAGAGATAGATGAAATCAACTATGTGGCATAGAATGGTTTAACATTGGATCTCCGCTCACAACTTATGATTCCAAATTGTTCAACAAGGTTCATGGTCAATGCACGTGTAGTGAAATAGCAATTCTTGTTCAATGGTATGCTTATGGAAACATATGTCAAGTTACTTGCAAGCATTTCAGGAGAGGATTGCCTAATACAAAGATATGCCAATTTGTATTTATTTATTTATTTATTTATTTCAAAATTTTTCATGCTAACAAGGGACTAAAACAACTAAAACAACAAAGGGCTAACACACTAATGAATCATTCTCCCCCCCCCCCCCCCCAACTTAAAGTTTGCATTGTCCTCAACGCAAAGAGATAACTCATCTTAAAGCATAAAGAGAGGGACGAACATACCAGCGAGGTGGAATGTCAACCACCATATACCTCGACCAAGTTTGAGGATTTCTCGTCACGTGCACCGTTTGTCATTGGAAGGGCTTCCAAGGTGTACTCTTTCGGCTCCAACTTGTGGATCATAGCTAGTCACATAGGATCATCGCCGGAGCTTTGTTGGACTAACAACCGTAGCACATAGCTACACCCATGACTTTGGGCTCTTGAATGCCGCAATCACCCCGTACTTAGACCCAAACTACCAAGGCTGATGTGGTAGCGTGTACACCTTGCAAAGACTGAACCCCCAACTACCTACTAAGAGCAACATAACTTCATGGAACACAAAATTTCATTAGCGGGTTAGTCCAAAAATGACAATAAATGAAAGTAAGCAATAATCCACCAACTTCTTCACGCGAAGGACACGAGTACTACTTTTCTTCCTTGTCAAAGACTGTGTTTCCCTATTGTTGGAAGGACAGTATGCGTGGGGTTCAACAATATCTTGAGAAGCAGCGCCATCATCTAATAGGCTACCACTCCCTTTGGAGGGGGTCCCCCCAAATTCCTTACCCCTTCATTCCGCTTTGAAGAAATCTCCACGGAACTTGACACTAAAGCCGAAAGGGTTCAGACAGATTTCTCATTGTCCACGCGCCTGCCGTCAGACCCAACCTCAAGGTACTACATACGTAGCTTGACAAGGTGGCTATACCAGACCATCTGATGCCGTTCGAGCACGGCAAACACTGGAGGTATCACATACTCCATGGATTTATAGTCTCCTAGACTTCAAATAAAGCTCACAGACCCAAAGGATTGGGGTCCACATGGTTTACCTTGGACCCGTCATAGACCGGGTCTCTCAATTCCTCTACGGATTCCTCAGGATCAAATTTTTCAAAGTAAGGCTTCAACCGGTGACCATTCACCTTAAAAGTTGTTCCATTCTTGGGGTTTTCAAGTTCAACCGCTCCACGAGTGGAGACGGTTTTCACAATGTAGGGACCTCCCCACCAGGATCGCAATTTTCCCAGAAATAAATGCAACCTAGAGTTGTACAGTAAGACCTTTTGGCCCGGGGTGAATGTTTTTCGGACAATGTTCTTGTCATGAAAGGCCTTAACCTTACACTTGTAAATGTGGGCATTGTCGTACGCATCCCGGCGTATTTCTTCAAGCTCATCCAATTGGAGCTTGCGGTGGGCACCGGCTTCGGGCATCCGGTAATTCAATTGTTTGATAGCCCAAAAAGCCTTGTGCTCCATTTCCACCGGTAAGTGGCAAGCTTTGCCATATACCAAGCGGTAGGGAGACATGCCCAACACAGTCTTGTAGGCAGTGCGGTAAGCCCACAAAGCATCAATTAGTCTAAGAGACCAATCCTTGCGATTCGGGTTCACCGTTTTTTCTAAGATGTGCTTGATCTCACGGTTGGCCAATTCAGCTTGGCCATTGGTCTGTGGGTGGTAAGCAGTGGAAACTTTGTGATTGATCCCATATTTCTTGACCAAGGCTTCCATAGGGCGATTGCAGAAGTGTGTGCCCTGATCACTAATTAGGGCTTTGGGCATCCCAAACCGGGAGAAGATGTTCTCCTTAAGGAAACGGACCACAACAGAGTGGTCATTGGTTCGGGTTGGAATGGCCTCCACCCATTTGGACACGTAGTCCACGGCTAACAGAATGTAGAGATTCCCAAACGAATTGGGAAAAGGACCCATGAAATCGATGCCCCAACAATCGAAAACTTCAATGATTAAGATGGGTTGGAGGGGCATCATGTTACGCCATGACAAGGCACCTAACTCTTGACAGCGCGGGCAAGCCTTGCAGAATTCAAAGGCATCCTTGAAGATGTGGGGCCAATAGAAGCCACACTGCAAAATTTTAGCAGCCGTCTTCTTAGAGGAAAAATGCCCGCCACATGCCTCGGTGTGGCAAAAGATCAAGATTGACTTTTGTTCATCATCGGGCACACACCGCCGGACAATCTGGTCCGGGCAAAACTTAAAGAGATTGGGATCATCGAAGACGAATCTCCTCTCCTCAGCCAGAAATTTTCTCCTATCTTGAGGAGTCCAATGTGAAGGGAGTTGTCCCGTGGCCAAGTAATTGGCAATATCAGCATACCACGGGCAACTCGAAATGGCCAAGAGTTGTTCATCGGGAAAGGAGTCGGGAATGGGTATGTTAGAGGTGTGATCCTCAAACTCGAGGCGAGACAAATGGTCCGCCACGACATTCTCAACCCCCTTCTTATCTTTTATGGTCAAGTCAAACTCTTGCAACAGAAGTACCCACCGAATAAGCCGAGCTTTGGCATCGGGCTTGGTGAGCAGATATTTAAGAGCTGCATGGTCGGTGTAGACTATTATAGGTGATCCGATGAGATAGGATCGAAACTTGTCTAAAGCAAAGACAACCGCCAACAAGTCTTTCTCAGTGGTCGTGTAATTCATTTGAGCATCGTTTAAAGTTTTGCTCGCATATGAGATTACACAAGGAATTTTGTCCCTCCGTTGGCCAAGCACAGCGCCTATAGCATAGTCACTGGCATCGCACATGAGCTCAAAGGGCAGGTTCCAATCGGGTGACCGCACGATTGGAGGAGTAGTGAGACTGATTTTTAATTTTGAAAAAGCCTCCTCGCAATCGTGTGTCCACTCGAAAGGTGTGTCCTTCGTGAGTAAACGACACAACGGACGGGATATGGCGCTAAAGTTCTGGATAAAGCGCCGATAGAATCCAGCGTGTCCAAGGAAAGAACGGATATCCTTGACACACGTAGGGGTAGGTAACTTAGAGATGAGCTCTATTTTCGATTGATCTACCTCAATCCCCCTCGAAGAGATGATGTGACCGAGGACAATTCCGTGAGTGACCATGAAATGGCACTTCTCCCAATTTAAAACCAGGTTTTTCTCCTCACATCGTATTAGAACCTTTTCAAGGTTCTCCAAACAAGACTCAAAGGAGTCTCCGAACACAGAAAAATCATCCATGAACACCTCTACAATTTTTTCTATCATGTCGCTAAAGATGCCCGTCATACACCGAGAGAAGGTGCCGGGGGCATTGCAAAGCCCGAAGGGCATGCGACGATAAGCAAAGGTGCCAAATGGGCATGTGAAAGTAGTCTTTTCTTCAGTGGCGGACCCAGAATTAAAATTTGGGGGTGGCGACGAATTAAGTCATCACTCTTTACTATTCACTCATTATCATGGTTCGTCTCAATTCTTTCTTATTGTGTAGATTTATTAATTAATTCAAATAATAAAAGATCATTTGATGGTTCACAGGCATCGCAACGAGATGCATATATTTTTTTTCACTACATATGGCGTGAGTATAAATTTTACATAAATATATTATAAAAATAGGGACTAAAAACACTCGAGGTGGTGTTCGGAAGCACCGAATGAGGTTTCCTAAACAAAAAACATTTACACATTTAAAAAAAAAATCATTTTTTTTCAAAATGGGGGTGGCACCAGCCACTTCCCCCCTCCACTATGGTCCGCCACTGCTTTTCTTGGTCTTCCAGAGAGACCTCTATCTGATTATACCCCGAATACCCATCCAGGAAACAGTAGAAAGCATGACCAGCTACCCTCTCTAACATTTGATCAATGAAGGGGAGAGGGAAGTGGTCTTTCCGGGTACCGGCGTTGAGTTTCCTATAGTCTATACAGACGCGCCAACCGGTGACAACTCGAGTGGGAATTAACTCCCCACTCTCATTGGGCACAACAGTGACGCCAGACTTTTTGGGCACAACCTGGATGGGGCTGACCCATTTACTATCAGCTATCGGGTATATGATTCCCACATCCAGTAACTTCAGAACCTCATCTCTCACCACATCTCTCATAATCGGGTTCAAACGCCGTTGAGGTTGGCGAGATGGCTTAATATCATCTTCTAGATAGATGCGGTGAGTACACAATAGCGGGCTGATCCCGTGAATGTCAGCAATGGTCCACCCTAAAACAGATTTGTGGGCCCTCAGAATTTCCAATAAAGCAGCTTCTTGGGGATTGTCTAGACTGGATGAGATGACAACCGGGAAAGTTTCAGAATTCCCCAAGAAAGCATACTTCAAGGTAGATGGTAAACTTTTGAGCTCGGGCTTGGGTGGTTTCACAGAAGATGGTAGAGCCCGAGCTGTCGGTGGTGGTAGTTTTTCAAAGTTGGGCACCCACTTTTCAGTACCCAACACCTCTTCTTCATTCATGAGGGAGTAAATGTACTCAACCTCGGGAGAGTCTAGAAATTCCGTCTCTTCCACAGTAAGCATGGCCTCTAGGGGGTCGGAAAAGAGATGACAATCGACGTGCTCTTGAACAAGTGCGTCTATAACGCTCACATCGCGAATGTCATCATCATCCCCCATTTGGCTCCCAATGTTAAAAATGTTGAGCTCTAGGGTCATGTTCCCAAACGTCATTTTAAGCAGCCCATTCCGACAATGGATCACTGCGTTGGATGTGGCCAAAAAGGGCCTTCCAAGTATGATGGGCGTTTGGGCTTGCAAATTGGACATGGGACAAGTATCAAGGACTATGAAGTCCACCGGGTACACAAAATTGTCCACTTGGACAAGCACATCTTCTACCAAACCCCTCGGTACCCCGGACACTACGGTCAGCTAATTGGAGGGTCACCAAGGTTGGTTTCATATCCCCCAACCCAAGTTGCTCATACACCGAGTATGGCAACAAATTCACACTAGCCCCCAAGTCCAGCAGGGCTTTCTCTACTACCTTCCCCCCAACTCTCACAGAAATTGTAGGACACCCGGGGTCCTTGTACTTTGGTGCAATGGGGGTTTGTATGATCGAACTCACTTGCTGAGTCAAGAATACCTTCTTTTGCACATTGTGCTTGCGCTTTATTGTGCACAAGTCCTTCAAAAATTTGGCATAGGAAGGTATTTGCTTGATTGCATCAAGCAACGGGATATTGATCTTCACTTGCTTGAAGAGCTCGAATATCTCGCTGGAGTTCGTCAACTTGGGTAAAGGCCTCAATCTTTGTGGGAAAGGGGCCGGCATTGGGCAAGTTGAGACTATGGGTTCTCCCATAGGAGCAGATGTGGATGTGGAAATGGGGGGAGGTTGAGGTATCACACTCACGGGGTCATCATCTTGGGGTTGTGGAGTAGGCACCGGAGGAGGAGTGGGGATTGTTTTCGGGAGAATGGTCTTATCGACCTCTTTCCCACTCCTCAAAGTGGTGATTGCTTTAGCTTGTTCCACATTTGACCCCGAAGGAGACTCTCCTTGTATAAAATGACCACCTTGGGGGTTTGCTTGAGGTTGGGCTGGAAATTTCCCTTTCTCGTGCTGTATGGTACCCAAAGTGGTGGTCAACTTAGTGAGTTGGGAGCGGATGTCCCCAATGGCCTGAGTGTTCTGTTCGTTGACATTTGCTTGTCCTTGCATGAACATTTGCAAGGTATCCTCCAAGCTTCGCCGGTTAGGCGGGTGGTAAGAGTTGGGACCCGTGGAGGGACCCGGAGGATTGTAGGAATTTGGTGGATACCGCGGTGGTGCCGGCCCTTGAGCATTTTGATGGGCCGGGTATTGTCCTTGGAATCCCGGGGGTGCTTGGGGTTGTGCACCCACCTCATTGTTCCTCCAACTAAAGTTGGGATGATTTCTCAATCCCGGATGGTAGTTGTTATTGTTGAAGGGCACATTGGTAGGCTTTTGGCCTTGGTGAAGGGCGTGGACCTCAGCATGGTCCGGACCATGGAGTACCTCTTTGAAAGTTGGTATGGTTGGACAAATATTGGTAGTGTGGTCCATGGTGTCACAGATGGCACAAGCCTCCCCGGGCTTTGAAACAGAAGAAACCTCGTTCACCCTATTTATCTCCAATTTCTCTAGTTTCCTAGAGAGGTGGTCGAGGCGTTTGCTTATGTCGTCTTCGTCCCTACGCACATGTTTGCCCATGGTTCCGTGACTAGTGGGGGGTTTATAGGAGCGGTCATTGGGATCCGAATAATCCCATGATTGGTTATTCTCCGCTAGCTCATCTAGATAAGCCAAAGCCGCGGAGGCTCCTTGGTTCAGAAATTCCCCACTTGTCATGAGGTTGATAAATTGGCGATTGCGGACTGAGATGGCTTCGTAGAAGAATGCCACAATCTGCCAATCCTCATACCCGTGATGAGGGACGGCGAGGAGACGCTCCTTGTATCTCTCCCAACATGAACAAAAAGATTCGTTGGGTATTTCCTCGAAGTTCTGAATCTTCTTCTTTAAGGTGGTGGTACGGTGGTGTGGAAATCACTTTTTGTGGAACTCCACCTGCATCTCCACCCAACTTGTCACCGAATTAGCCCTCAAGGAGAGAAACCATCGCTCGGCCTTCTCCTTGAGAGAAAAGGGAAAGAGCTTAAGACGTGCCGACTCCAGATGGGCGGTCACGTTGGTGAAAGTGTTCACCACCTCCTCAAACTCTTTAATATGGACATAGCAGTTCTCCGATTCCATCCCATAGAAGGTTGGTAACATGCCAAGCATGTTAGGCTTGACATGGAATTGTTGTCCTTCGGGAGTATCGGTTGGAAAGCGTATGCACGAGGTGGTGGTGGTGTGAGTGGAGTGCAAGTAGTCCCGCATGGTGCGACCCATGGGTGCGTCGTTTTCATCACGGTGTTCGGCCATTGGATTGAAAGGAAGATTGTCTTGGCGAATTAGCCGATGTGTCGTGTCACGAGTGTAAACACTCATACACCAAAGACAGTCTCCGAATCAATCAAGTATGAATGAAAAAGAAAATAAAATAAAATCTGCAAATTACACGTCCCTTTTGGCTTGCGTTACACCTTAGGTTTACCAAAATGGGTAGGTTAAAGGTTTCCGCCAAAGAAACTTGCACTTTGCAAAAATCTGCGATTATCTAAAAACAACTATTCAAGTCCCCGGCAACGGCGCCAAAAACATGACCTAACCGGCAAAGTGCGTGTCGTTAGGGTGCCGGCCACGTGGTCAGTGGTTTAATTTCATAAAACAGAACTTATCCTCAAAATATATAAAATGAGTATAATGGATAGTCCGGAGTATCGATCCACAGGGAAAAGAACGTTGTAATTAGAGAATACGCAAATTGGTGTTTTTGACGTTTCGGACGTCAACCTCAAATTTGTTTGGTGTGGTTAACAATGTTATCAACTAAGTGGAGGATTAAAACTAGATTAAGGAGTGGGGTTAAGTTCTATGGTTTGGTCTATTCCAATTCTTCCGTCGGTCTATCTTTTCTCCTTATAACTCAATCTATCCCCCGTGTCGGGTTTTAGATCGGAAAATACTTCGATGAAAATCAGGATTTTTATTCACAAAATGGTTTAATGGATTCTTTCAAGTTCAAGGAAATAGGATTAAAAGATGAAGGACATCGATTCAAGTATTAGATATACCAACTCTAAGGATGGCTATAACTAAGCAAGAACTTAACACTTCATTTTTTGTTTCAATAAAAAGAACTTAGAAAGATCCATCAATGGCATTAATACAAATGGAGAAGAAATAGACCAACATGGTTTTGAACTAAACCTCACATTCAAACTTAACCCTCACTAATTTAGCTACTCATAGTAACTATAAACATGATATACTCAAAGGAAAACATGATGAAACCAACTTATCTAAGTCTAATAAGAAAGATTTAATCTAAACTATAATAGAAAACACTAGAACAATCAGATTTTAAGGTAAGAAGATACTAAAATGGAACTATATGAGTGAAGCTAATCCAAAACTTAAATGATTCCAAGAGAGTACAAGGATCTTCAAGCATAAACAATAAAGATTAACAAAACTTACTTTAGAACTTCAAGAACAATGAAGAACAAAAGATAAGGCTAAAAATGGAGGCAAGATAAGCTCTCAACAAAGGAATACAATCTGATATTTTCTAAGATATGATGTTAGCTAATGAGACCCCTTGGCCAAAAGTAAAAACCTAAAGGAAAAATATCCTAACAACCTAGGCTAGTTACAAAACTATCCTCCAAAAAGGAATAAAAGAAGCTTCTATTCCTTTCACCAGGCTGAAAATCCCTTTTGTCCATGATTTGGCACACATTTTAAGGTAAAGTGGACCCCCCAACAGTCAGCCATCCCAAGGCAAAAGTTTGCTTTTGTCGAACTAGATACACCGGTGTCAGGGTATTGAAGCACCGGTGCCTCTGGTGCTCTGTATCTGGTGTTCTGTGAAAGGGGTGACACCGGTGTAAAGGAATTGAGGCACTGGTGTCACTATGGCTCTGTATCTTGATCTTCTTTGCATTTGGCAGAGACACCGGTGTAAAAGATTTGAAGGTACCGGTGTCTTGGACACTCTGTATCATCCTCCTTCCATTGGCATAGCATAGATACACCGGTGTATAGAACTCAGCAGCACCGGTGTCTTGGACACTCTGCATCTTGGCCTTCACTGGGAAAAAAGGGGGAGACATCGGTGTCACTGGAATTGAGCACCGGTGTCATTTAGTCTCTGCATTCTGGCTTCATCAGTGGAATAGAGGGAAGACACCGGTGTCAAGGTATTGAGGCACCGGTGTCACTGAGCCTCTGGACATTGCTTCTCCCAACCAAGCTCGGCTTCGACCATTCGGACCTCGTTTGGCTTTTGGAGAGTTGATTTGGGCACATCAGGGTCCTCTTTTCTCTGTTTTACCTGCACGGGACATGAGATACCTTTTCGTGCAATTATCGAGTAGAAACATGGAATAATACGTGCACGCAAGTTAAACTAGACGTGTTGAGCCGTAAAATACACAATAACATGCACTCATCACACCCCCCAACTTGAAAGTTACTAGTCCCTAGTAACTAATCAGGCAATCATGTCTCCCCAATGATGCAAATGAACTATTATATGCTTTTTGAAGTTTCCCAAGCGATTAGGATTATAGGCTACCACATCCAACTCGTGCATCGTGTTATGAACTCAAGTTGAACAATTCCGATCATTAGATGTGTGCAAAGTGTATGGTTCCATATCTCTCTCACTCTCGTAAAGGGGTTCTCTCCAGAATATTGCAATAGATACCTCCCCCTAGTGCGCACAATGATGCAAAAGCGAACAAGAGGCTAAGCATTCTTTTTTGCATTGTTTATGCAGCCAATTTTTATTCATGTGGGGGATTGTTGGAAAAAAATGATTTTAGAACATATATTGGTTTGTTCAAAATCATTAAGGAGTGAATAGAAAATTGACTCCTATTAATTTCCATTTAATATTGGTTGAAGAAATTCAATTAGAATTTATTTCTATTGAATTTTATATAATTTTAATGGGTTATTTATTAGTGTAGAGTCGTGTCTTGTCGTTGACATCTATTCGGATGAATAGTTATGTCACTTCCTTTCGTGACTATTAGGAATAGTCACGAATCCTTCTATATAAGGGTGCCCTCTCCATTTGTTAAAAAGGACTTTTGGGGGAGACACATATATAGAGTTTTGAATTAATTTTTCCATTTATTATTTCGAGTTTTGAGTCTTCATATGAGAGAGTACAAGTTCATTATTTGGTTCGCCAAGCCCCATCGATTGGAGTGCTACTTCGGTGGGTTCGATCATTTTATCCTGGGAGACAAACGCCTATGCAAATCGTGAGCACCGTAGCGAGGGCGAAATTTTGTCTTAAGGACATAGTGTTTACACTAGACTTGATCCTTTCCATGAGATTTTCAGGTTTTATCTTTCTATGATTTCATTATCTTTGATTTCGTTATTTATGTCACGGTAACACAAAAGTATACACACAATTTTTCTAACAGGTTAAACGTAGAAATGCATGATTTAGAATTTCTGTTAATGTTAAAGTTAGTTTCATTTATGTTAAAGAATGAAATTCGTTTATTTGTTATTCGATTCGTGGAATAGTTTTAGGGCTTTTGATCTGTGATATGTGGAGTTTCTTTGTGCTGGTTTAATTTTTATTTGGAAGCTAGAATTACCAATAGGGTTGGGTCGAGCAGTTTGTGTCAAGAACCCTAAAACCAGAATCTGTCAAAAACAGCATAGACATTCACGAACACGTTATACAATGTTCATGAGTCCCCGTGGGATCCGTGTGAGGGTTTGCCCAACTTTGACTGTAGACCTATGTTGTTATATTGGATAGTCATGAGTTGGTAGTGTATATCGCTTGTGGAGTTATTTCAACTATTGTAGATTAAATTGTGTGAAACTGAAAGAATTGGAGTTTAAGTGTAGCCGTCATGCTATCCATTGGTGTAATGAAAGTTGATGTTATGGCCATTGTGTCGATAGATTGGTAATGAGGCCATTGTGCCAACTGTAGATAGTGAACTATATCATGATTTGGGTGATTATGTGAAAACTTAGTATTCATGTTGGGGACACTAGTTCGAATGTTACTATAACACGGAAGTAGAGGGTGTTAGATGATTATTATAGTGGAACATGTAGAAAACAAGTAGGTTCGTTAATGGGTAAATAAAATTGATGGCCGTCGTGCTTAGTGTTATGTTATGGGCGTCATCCTAGTTTATGTTCCACGGGGGTTTCAATCCCATCGGGCATTGTTCCGTTCATTTAAGGACTCCAACTAGGAGATGAGTGTATTCAGTTGGAGGTAACTTCAGGGTGCGTATATGTCGACAGCTTTGGATCTCGAGAGAGTGACGACTTGTCTTGGGCGACCTTGAGCCGATTAAGGGGAAGCAGCAAAGGATCATTGGTACTTAACTCTACGAAGCCACATTTTCAGTCGAGTTTAATTAGAGCGAAGTAGGTATTGATCTGAGTAGATGATAGAATGTCTTTGTCTTGCCATGGTAAGGACTTGTTAATAACAATCAAGTACTCTACACTAGATAGTTGCATAAGAGGGGATACCGGGAGAAAATTGTATTCTTAGAAACTTAAAAAAACGAGAGCATAATGAATTTACGTGACTTTATTTATGTACTTTAACATTTTCTATGAATTATATGATTTGCTGTATATCTGTATTTGGAGGTTGATTTTTCAATAACTTTTCTCTACTAAGAGTTACAACTTATTCGGTGCAATTTCTCTATCCCTGCTGTTTTATTCCAGATATTGCGAAGCAGCAAGAATATCTTTTCGAGCATAAAGCGCCGAGACATATCGAAGAAGATAATGGTCATGTTTAGCTACCTTATCCTTAAACCCTAAAGGGTATTTATGTCATTCATATTTTCACACTTTAACTCTAATTTAACTTAACTCTACTACTGTTGATAATAAAAAGGCATTTTCATGATTACACCTCAATTGATTTAATAGTTGAATAAAAGATTTTACACAATATTTCGAGAAATTAGAGCGTTACAATCCAAATATCGGAGTTGGCACTGCATACATCTTTGAGGGATCATAGTTTAATGGGAAGGTACTAGGTGTGAGCCATTTCATGCCTTGCGCCTTACACTAAAACATGCACACACTCACGATCCTCTCCAATCAATCATGGATCATTATTTCTAATTGCTAATTTATTTAATTATTTAACCATCAAATACAAATTAAATTATATGAAAAGCAACTACATGATATTTATTAAATTCTAAAAAATTATGGGTCGTTATATTATTTATCTTGGATGACATAGACTAAACAAGGTAATTAATCGGGATAAAATCGTATAAAAACAAATCAATTAGCTTTGTCACTCACCTGTTTTTTGGAAGTTGTTATGCAAGCACTTTTGTACATGAATATGAATACGAGTACTAGTTGCCCAACTATTGAACTCCTTGTTTGCCTCTATGAGAAAATGAAGTTCGAACAAACAAACTCACTTGATTATGCATTTCTATTCTTTTAAATATTCACCGTTACTATTTGGTTCATTAGTAACTAATTAAGCTATTGAAAATATTAGACATAACTTGTTTTGTAAAAGGGTGTATTTTTTTTTTTAAATTCGCTTACTGATTCTAATTAGATGAACTTCGCTTGAAGTTTATAAAAAAACACTTCTTGAAGTTGGGTACGTCATGCCTTAAAACGGAACAATTACTAGTTATTGTGTATGTAAAAAAAGGATCAATATTGTTGCTCCTTAAAATCACACGCATGCGATAGTATGAGCACACCCTTTGCAACAGTCGTCATGTACTAGGACGTGAGAGCGAGGGTGTGCTGGACCATTTGTCCATTTGGTCTAGTTTTGCATTTATAGACTTTCATTAAGCCAACTACCCATTAGTAACGAGCTCCTTTTTTTTTAGCTCCTCATCTTGATCCACTCATGCAACAAAGATCTTTACTAATTTTCATTGGGCCCACCTAATTTTCTTTTTTGATCACAACATTGTCCCTTCAAACCCGTTAATTTTGGATAACAAATTAGAGTTTGGATATGCCAAACGATCCCTAAACGCTTATCTAAGATTAACTGCCATTTTTTGCTTTGATTAAACCTCTTATCACGCCATAATTGCCTTGTACTTATCACTTTTTCAAACGCCTATACATTTTAGGGCTTGGCACTTATTTGTTGCCCACTTTTGACCATGCGCTTCTCATCTCCCCTTCTATTCTGTAACTTGCTCTTGTCCATGGCGACTCACAGATCACATGCTCCTTCAAAAGATTTAGATAGCCCTATGGAACAACTTCAAATGTTGTTACTAGAGAACCAGGCCTCCATCGATCATACCACTCTCATCCCTATCTCTAGTTCCCAAACTTAGAACAACCTATTTGGTTTAGGCCCTTGCTTCTCAGGGTTAGTTCCCAAATATGTTACTGAGTCCTATCCTCTCTTTGAAGGTTAGCTCTCTTTTCGTACTTTTAAGCCCGATTGCAGTCGCTATAGCTCGTCTAAACCCTTATCATGTTTATGGCCATCTGCTTCCTCGGAGTACGGTCAGTTGTTACATCATCTGGTAGCTACCCATCGTGTTCTTTGGAAAGGACTGGGTATTTATGATGCTCTGATGTTAAGTAGAGGTTTTATTCCCATAGATAATACGACTATATGCTTTGCTGCCTTGTTTTGGTCTCCTTCTACCAACGCCTTCTCGCTTCATTGTGGAATGCTCTCCCTTTCTCTCCAGGATATTTGTTTCCTTATTGGCCTCCGTCCCCATGGGGAGGGGGCCAATGCCCGCTAACTTGTCCCTAAATAGAGTTCTCCTATCCAGGAGGTAAGAAAGAACTTACTGAGTCTTTTATGGAATATTATCGAAAAATGGGTTCTGAACTTGGCTAGAATGAAGAACATGTGGCATTCCTTATTTATTGGCTAAACAAGTTTGTTTTCCATGTAGTCTCCAACAAGGTCACTACGGATTTTACTAAGTTGGCCAAGGCACTTGTTGCACGCTGCCAATTAGCCCTAGCCTTTGTGCTTGCCCATTTATATCGAGGATTGAAAGAGCTCTTGGATAATAGCCTGTCTAGTTGTTCAGGACCCCACTAGCTTTTGCAGCTCTGGCTTTGGACTTACTTTTCTATATTTCGGCCTCGCCCCGCGAAACATGGTTCGAAGAAAATTTGTTATGTCCGAAATCTCCTTGGCAAGACGCCGTTGGACCAGTCCTTTGATCAATGCTTCTTCTATCTATACTCCATGCCTATTGCTCTACTACCTATTGATTTTTGACTTCCTTTTGATAGGAAAATTGGGATTACGTGGCATAAAACTGATCCCACTGCTCTAGATACGAATCATTGTGAACGAAAAGAGATTTTGGTGAGTTTTCTCATGTCCAACGATATTCCATATGGAATTTTTTATCCTCCAGCAAATAATAAGTGTGGTATAGAATAAGTGTGGTATAGAATCTTATAATCCAGCACAGATAGCCCGCTAATTTGTGCTGACTCAAGTCACCATTTTGCCTGCTTGTGATTTGGCTAATGACCTGTTTTTAGCCCATCATATTTGAGATGCTAATGAACGAAAATTGGCCTTCTAAAGGGCTAGCACAAAACTATGATCTTTCATCTTGCACCATTTTCAGACCGTATCTCATACACCCATAACCTTCCCCAATTGGTGGGAGCTGTTAGGATTTTATATTAAAAGTCATGACTTTATGTAATGGATTAATATTTGTTTGAATTATTTAAATAATTATTTCTTTTCTTGATGAGAATATTTATGGGCAAATATTTGTATTATATCTTATCATATTATGCATGAGTGTCTCTTATTCCTCATAGTAGATAATCTGGTGTGTAGAGTTTGACTTATATAGAGAAGATCAGATTATCGATTCTTGTAGAATATAAGTTTTTGGTTCACGGTCTTAGGTGGAATTAGACACACCACCAGTAGGACTGTAACACAGTGTTTCAGTAGGTCTGTCTTGACTATGAAAAATGGTATAGTTTTAATCAATGTTCTAAAAATCGTTAGGCGCTAGTCGGGCGGTGGGGGACCTTCTAGCGCCTAGGCCTAGTAATCGGAGATTAATCGGCCTAGGAGAATTAGTCGGTTTTTTTCTTTTTAAAAAAAAATTTTAATAAAAATTTCTATAAATGTTCCAAATTAAATAAATATAAGTAACACATTACACATAAAAATTTCAAACAATATTAATCTCCTCCTCTTCCTCTCCATATCCCTCTAAAATTTGATCCCCATCGGACTCAAAGTCAAAATCTTCATCTTGCTCTTCTTCCGTGTCATCTTCTGATTCAAAATCTTCTTCATGTAGTTCTCGTACTTCAATATTTCTTGCACTTCTTCTAGGTTGAAGGGCTTCATCTGCTCCCATGGCTTCTCCAATCACCTCCCATGTAAGTCCTGAATTAGGCTCAACTTCTTCATCACCACCATCAACAATCCATCTTTGTGCATGCGTTGCTTCGCTTGTAAGCAAGACATCTCTCCCCTTCTCCCTTCTTTTCTTATTGATGAGTTTGGCATTGAATTGGACATACACTAGATTGCTCAATCTTGTTGTATCAAGTCTATTCCTTTTCTTCGTATGTATCTATACATAAAAGAAAAAATCTCAAGTTAATATAATTATTTTTCATTTTCTATGGAGAGAGAGAGACTATATAGAGAGAGAGAGAGAGTATATGCTCACTCCTTCGAATGTGCTCCAATTTCTCTCACACCCGGATGAAATTTTAATGGCCATTCTTTGCAAATTAGGTGTATGATTGCCATAATTAGACCACCATCCAACTAGTGATGAAAGAAGCACAAATCAAATAAATTAGTATTAAGATATATTCAATTTAAGTAGCAATTATATTCATAATCAAGAAAAATAAAATAATTTACCCGGATCATAATTGTCATCATTTTTCTCACATCCTTTTGCGGCCAATGCTCTTCCAAATCCACCCTCTTTGCTCTTGTACTTCAACAAGTCCTTATTGATGACTTGATCTTGGATATCAAAATCATTAGGGTAAAAACATTCAACACAATTTAAAACCCCATCCATGATAATTGGATCATGTTGAATGGTATTATCCTTAAAGTGGTAAAAAGGATTTAACAAATAGGCCGTCAAATGCAATGGACTGTCTAGTCGACCCACGGCTTTTGCATCAATGATTTCTAGTATTGGTCGATAAGTAGTCTCATTTTGTTTGAATGCTTCCTTGATATCTTCCTTTGCCTTTTTGAGTTCTCCATAAATAAAGCCCATTGACGGCTTTCGATCCCCATCAACCATACGAAGCACTTTTACTAGAGGAGCAAACACTTTTAAACATAGAGTTACACCATTCCAAAACGACAAACTCATCACTGTAGCATATGCTGCTTACCCTTTCGTGCTCTTAGCCCATTTACTATCTCCCCATGCATTGCTACTAAACATTGTCCTTAAATCTTGTTTCTTCTCCATCAAACTTTGTAGAGTCAAGAATGCGGTGGCAAATCTAGTAATACCCAGCCTCACTATGTCTCTCTTTTTTGTAGCTTTTTGCATCATTGACAATGTATTATGGTGAGCATAAATAAATATTGTGAACGCCTTTGCCTTATCTATAACTCCTTTGAACTTAGATTGCTTACCAATCCCTTCAAGCATGAGATTTATTGTGTGGGTGGCACATGATGTCCAAAACATAGTAGACCTCTTGCTCTTCAACAAATTTGCCGCGGCCATATTATTTGAAGCATTGTCTGTGACCACTTGAATTACATTTTGTGGCCCAATAGCATCAATGAATTTGTCAACATAGGTGAATATGTATTCCCCCGTGTGTGACTCCTCCGATTCTTCCTTAGAAGAAAGAAAAGATGTCCCGAGCTTACAATTGACGCACAAATTCATAATGCTTCTCCTCTTTCGGTCGGTCCAAGCATCGGTCATAATAGAACAACCCGTTAAAGCCCACTCCTCTTCTTGCTTCTTGAGTGAAGTTTTTGTTCTCTCCACCTCCTCCTTTAGTAGTGGCTCCCTTAATAGGTATTGGCTTGGAGGTTGGTACCCCGGTCCAAATTGACCAACCGCTTCAACAAATCGTTTGAAGCTATCATTGTCGATAGCATTAAATGGAATACCAGATTCATATACCCAACGAGCCAAGAATTGATGCACATTATGAGTTCTTTCCTTCCAAAGTGCTTCACTTATGTTTTGTTGTCTCATCTTCTTGTTTGCATCGGTAGAAGCAGAATCGGGATTGATAGTAGAAGCAAATTTGTCCATGGGACCAAGATAATGGGGCCTTTTCCTTGACCCTACAACTTCAAATTCATCGTCTTCTAATTGTTGATCACCAAATATATCCACTTCCTCCCTAATTTCCTTGTCATCTTTCTTCTTCTCTTTCTTTTTATTTTTTGCTGCAAGAAGTGCCTCTTGACACTTGTCTTGATCTTCTTTGGTTGACTTGGGGCATGAGGCAACGTTTCCCTTAATATGACCTATGTGTTGTTTCATTCTATAAATTCCTCCACTATAAACTTTTCCACACAATTTGCATTTCAAACGATCCAAATTCTTAGCATCCACCAAAACTCCATAATCCCATCCAACATCGTTCGACCCTCTTTTCAACAATTGACTTTCGGTGTTGGCATTAGAGGCTGCCGAAGAATTAACCGGATTCTGAGACATTGATAAAATAATATACCTATTACCTGGATCATATGACATAAAAAATATTAAATTACCAAACAAATAGTAAGGGAGAGGTAAATATACTCTGTTATTGATAACTAATAACTAATAACTAATAATATTAATATATACTATATACAATCTATCAATTCACATACAGAATACAGTAGCCATGAATAATACTATAATAGTCATAGTCTATAGATTAATAGTATAATAGATATTAGATATTCAGCTATTATATTATATAATAGATATAATAGCACTATAGCAGTAATGAGTATAGCACCGAAGTAATAGATATTCAGGCTTCAGGCCATAAACATTAAAAAAATGCTCATCTCACTCAACCCCTGTATGTTATACTCTCTATTACGGAAATCCTACTAGATACTGTGTTATATACCTCCAAGAAATCAAAGGCCTACGTAGGCCCTCTTCAAGACATCTCACAACACCAGCCTTCAGCTATCATATTATATAATAGATATAATACCACTATAGCAGAGTATAGCACCGATTGAATATCTATGATATTCAGCTATCAATATATCATATTATATAATAGATATAACATAAACAGAGAGGGAGACGAGAACCAACGAGAACCATAATATTTAAGATCAACTTGATCAAGAAAGGCAGAAACAGAGACTCAGAGAGGGAGACGACAACCAGCCACCACAAACAGAGAGGGAGACCGACTCACCGAATGGAGGCCAGAGACGAGAGAGCTGAAGGATGAAGGATGTCCGCCGGAAGATGAAGGATGGAGGCACCGAGTCACGCTGTAGTCGCCGAAAGATGAATGGTAATTTTTGACTTCTGTAGTCGGTGGTAGACTGATAGTCTGGTATATAAATATCTATATAATAGCCCTACCGAAAAAAACGGTCTATCTCCCTCACAAAATGGCCGTTAATCTCCTCAGCCCGTTTAGTCGGCCAGCTCGATTCATCGCCGCCTAGCCGATTAGTCGGCGACTGGAGCCCGCCTAGGAGAGACACCGATTTCTATGGAGGATTTTCCGGTAATCCCATCGGTAACCCACCGACTACCGATTACCAGCCGATTAGTCGGCCGATTTTACCGATTTTTAGAACACTGGTTTTAATTCACTGTGTTAGTACACTTTGTGTGTATTAGACAGGACCACATTGAGGTAATTGTATTTATATTGACAATATAATACAATTTACACCTCATTGTTATTATGTGTACTTGTACTCTTAATCCAAAGATAATTAATTGATGTATACATTTAATGTTGTTGACTTTGATTCATTATAGAGTGAGACCTTGTGGACCAATAGTCTTGATGAGTTGAGTCACAATATTAAGTGTATGACAACTATTAATTATTAATGGAATCCACGTCCCTTTATAGGAAGTGATGATATCCTCTTGACGAAGCTTATAAGTTTCGATTATGTCAAACCCTGCAGGTGAATATTAGTATCCGACATAACGAAGAAGTTAAGTAAAAGGTCTCAAGGAATTTTATAGATGTTGATTAACTAAATTTTCAGTAATTTATTTTAATAACGAGTATCTGTAATCTTAACGTGGGGAGATAAATAAGCATTTAATAACATGGAGCTCGAAATATAATTTTGAGATATGGGAGGGGAGTGCAATTATAATTCTATAGTGGTATGAATTATAATTTATATAATTCAGAATTAATCCGGGTTAGACTAGGTATCCCGAATTATATCGGAAGCCCAGTCCATACTTCTCCTAGGGGTCCCTATCGTTGCCTATATAAATACCGTTATGCCTTTTAGGTCAGACACAACTTGATAATCGAATTATTGAGATATTTTCTGTGAAGGCAAAGAGATCATGATTTTGAGTCCACCCTCGGTACATGATTAAGGTGCAATAAGATTACAGTAGAAGATCTTAAGGTCAGTCGAGCGAGATCAATCCAGCCATGTTCAAAGTTCGATCAAGATCAAACTGTTGAAGACAGCCGAGATCAAACCAGACAGATCTCGAAAGTATGAACCCTAGTTCCGCCTAGTAGGATTTCATAATTTTTTGTTGTGTAAACTTTACGTGTTCATCACTGGGTCTCGGGAGATCCTCGACTCTATCCTTCTCCTTATTTCTCCTGACTTATCTTCGCTCCCTGGAGGAGGTGCAGAGGATGACGAGAAAGGCCACTAACACCACCACCAAGGCTGTTGATAAAATCAAAATTCTTCTTGAGGAGAAGTCAAAGGTACAGCTTCTTTCTCTGACACTTATGCTTCCATCCTTAAATTTGAGAATTTTTTCAAATGTAAGTGGAATCCCCTTAAGCCTGCCCTTATGGAGTAGGCTAGGAGAAAATGCCTTACTAAAATTACATAACAACAAAAGGAAAAGACTGCTAGTACTTGGTGAAAAGTCTATACTACTCTTGGTAATAAGGCTCCTTCTCCTAATACCTTCGAGAAACATTATGGTAGGCCCATTCCTCATACTCCCCATACGGATTTTGTGTTTGCTAATATCTTGATATGGGATGGATGTATATGCTTGATTTCTCTTCCAAGAGAGTAACGGTAGCAAGGGTAGATGCTTCTGACCGAACCGGCAAAGTGCGTGTCGTTAGGGTGCCGGCCTCGAAGTCAGTGGTTTAATTTCATAAAACTGGACTTTCCTCAAAATATTTAAAAATGAGTATATGGTTAGTCCGGAGTATCGATCCACAGGGAAAAGAACGTTGTAATCAGAGAATACGCAAATTGGTGCTTTCGACGTTTCGGACGTCAACCTCAAAGTTTTGTTTGGTGCGGTTAAGCAATTATATCAACTAAAAGGAGGATTAACACTAGATTAAGGAGTGGGGTTAAGTCCTAAAGTGTGGTTCATTCAAATCTTTCGTTGGTCTATCTCTTCTCCTTATAACTCAATCTAACTCCCGGTCCCGGGTTTTAGATCGGAAAATTCTTCGATGAAAATCAGGATTTAAATTCTTAAAATGGTTTTGACGGATCTTTCAAGTTTTAAGGAAATAGGATTAAAAGATGAAGGACATCGATCCAAGTATTAGATATACCAACTCTAAGGATGGCTATATCTAAGCAAGGACTTAACTCTTCATTTTTATTTCAAAAGAAAAAGCTTAGAAAGATCCATCAATGGCATTAAAGTTTGGAGAAGATAGAGACCAACATGGTTTTGGATTGAACTTCACATTTAAACTTAACCCACACTAAATTAACTACTCATACTTTGACATGAACAATATGGAAATGAAAGAAAACATAATGAAAACAAGCTTATCTAAAGACAATAAGAAAGAACTAAGTAAAACTAAAATGGAATCAGATTCTAAAGTAAGAAGAACAATACTTAAGGAAGAAATGTAAAGAAAACTTGCTAACACTTAAGTGCTTCCAAGAGAATTCAAAGATTCAAAGGGGAAGAACACTTAAGAGATTAAGAACTTATCAAAACTTGAAGAAATATTGAAGAACAAATGAAGAACAGTAGATTAAAGCAATAAAAGTATGAAGAACAGCTCTCAACTCTCTAAAAACTGATATAGGCTAAAGTGTATACAATATGGTTATATGTGTCTCTCTTTGCCAAAGAAACAACCTAAAATAAAATATCCTACAAAATCCTAGGTGAAAAGACTATTCTACCCTCTCAATGAAAATTTAAGAAGCTTCTTATTCAGTGATTTGGCCCAAAAAACGAGCAAAAGTCGGCCCCACAAAATCAGACGTAACAGGTTCTCTATCGATAGGAGGATCTCTCTATCGATAGAGAAGTCCTCTGGTTTGTAACTGATGCAGCCTCCTATCGATAGGAAGATACCTCTATCGATAGGGAAGTCTTCTGATCTTCTTTGATTCACCCTCCTATCGATAGGAGTGATCCTCTATCGATAGGGAAGTCTTCTGATCTTCTTGGATTCACCCTCCTATCGATAGGAGTGATCCTCTATCGATAGGGAACTCTTTTTCCTGGTTCTTTGCTAGGGCTCTATCGATAGGGATAAACCTCTATCGATAGAGAGGCTTCAAACTTCAATTTCTTTGGTTCTTCCTCGTCTCTTTGATTCGGGCTCACTTTCACTCCTCCCGAGCCTTCAATTGGTCCTTCGTCAATATCACCAATGGTTCCGAGGCCTTAAGTCCTGGTAGAACCTTTTGGGCATTCATTTAGCACTCGCAAACCTGAAAGGGTAGAAAAACAACTACGCGTGCAATATTAACTAAATAAATACATTTGCCTACGCATAATTGTCAAAATGAGTATGTTGAGCCACGTTATTATGCAATATAGTGCGCTCATCAGCTTCATTCTGAGAGATAAAAGATGCCTACAAATCAGGCCTTGTGACAGTAATTCATTCCACCGAGCAAGGTGAACTTCTGGTCATGTTGTTTGATCTTGTTTTTTCCTCTACATTACTCAATTCTCCTTCTCTTTTTGTGTTATCGCAATGGCTCGACCTTTGAAAAAGAAGAGTGATTATGAAACAACTATGTCGTTGGGAAGCCAAGATGGAAACCCTTTTCCCCTTGTAAGTATTTCTCCTAGCTTAGTTTTTCTGGATATCAACTTCTCTAGCTTTCTTCTCATCAGTTATTTTTCGCAGGCTAGTGAAAGGACTCGCCAAAGTGCTTACTTAGGTGAGATCCCTAAGTTAAGCTAATAACCTCCTACCACTGTTGCCATACCCATTGAATTGGATCCAGCAATTTCTCTCGATCTACCTTTGAAAAAAGTTTGCGTTAAGACTCTGGTCAATAGGGCTCATGTGGTTGAGGCTTCTGATGAAGGAGATGATGAAGAATTTAAACATGTATTACCCTCTAATAATTCTGTTGACCCTACTGTAGGGTTTAACTTTGTCGCGATTTTCCCTCTAACAGTATTTGCCTTTTTGTCTTCTTTCTTTTCTTTTGACTTCTTACTTTCTTCTTTTGTTGGATTTGATGAAAAGAATTTAAAGTAAGAGGATCAGGAGAAATTGACTCCCACCCCTGTTCAGAAGAGGCAACTAGACAGCATCCTCAAAAGGTGCCTGTTGAAAGCCCTTATCTGCCTCCTCAAAGAATGAAAAGCGATAGCTCGTAAGATCAATTTGACTAGTGGTACTTTTGGCTCTGCTGGCGCCTCCATGACTGATTTGAAAATTGAAAAAGCCAAAGATCAAAGATGAAAGATCAACTGAGGCAGTCTCTCTAGCGCCCTTTAGAGGTGCTCATTCATGCTGGGCATCTGGCTGATTTCGGAATGCTTTGCTTGTGATCATTTCCTTCTCCCAACTTAATTGATGCTAATTTTAAAACCAAGTTTCAAGTTGTTCATGAATAAAGCTCTCCTTTATTTGTCTCTTTTGATCAAAAGAGGCGTGATCTTACTTAGATCTAAGGAAAATTGGCTCAATTCTCGCGCTTGAAAATCAGTTATCCCAATTTTGACTACTATGAGGTTTTGGATTCTAGAGAGATTGTGCTAACAGAACAAATCACACGCCTTCGCCAAGAGCTCAATGAGAAAGAAGTTGCCCTTGCCTCCATTCAAGCTGAGAAGATGTCTCTTACTGATCAAGTGTAAGAGCTCGAAATTTTTTGTTTAATTTATGTGATCCAAATGTTGTTATTTGATTCATATTGGAAGGTGTTACGTGAAATGGATGATTGAGTATGGGTGAGGTGAAGTGAGAAGTGAAAAAAGGGGTGAAAAATCATCGGGTTAGATCCCAAGAGCATCATGTCAAATTAAAAAAAAAAATTGATTTTTGGCGAGATTTGATCGGTCAGGTTTGAGACCATCTAGTCAAATCTGAAAATTTGGTTTGAGATTTTGAAAATTTTAAGTCAGTGGGAAGATCTAACCTAGCCCAAGTACGAACCAAAGGCTCGGACCAATTACGGCTTTGTTTGAGAGCCAAGAAAAGGCCTGGGAATGACGGAAGTGAAGTTGGAGTGGAAAGTGAAGAGGCCGAGAAAATTAACTCAGAAGGTTTCTCTACCGATAGAGAATCAAGTCCTATCGGTAGAGAATGAGAAATCAACGCCACTCAAAGAGGTTCTACCGGTAGAGGATCAGTCTCTATCAGTAGAAGTGGAACCAGAAAAAGTCAGAAGGCTTCTCTACCGGTAGAGGGTCAGTTCTATCGGTAGAGAGAAGAGAACCAGAAAAAGTCAGAAGGCTTCTCTACCGGTAGAGGGTCAGTTCTATCGGTAGAGAGAAGAAAACCAGAAAAGACAGAAGGTCTCTCTACCAGTAGAGATTCACTCCTATCGGTAGAGACCCAAATTCCGACAGATTCTTGTGGGACCACTTTACATCAATTTCTGTGCCAAAACAGGGGACAAGGGAACTTTTAGCCTAGAGAATGGAATAAGAAGCTTCTTATTATGCCATTATGGAGGGTAGAGTTGTATTTCACCTAGATTAATTAGGATATTTTGTAGGTTGTTGTTTCCTTGGCAAACTCTCTCATAACATTACAACACAGATTATTATACACAGAATATATCAGTTTTTGAGAGCTTCTTGCCTCTTTTTGCCTTAGATATTTTGTTCTTCATGCATTGTTCTTCAAGTTTTGAGTAAGTTGTTAATCCTTTAGTGTTATTCTCTTTGTGAATCCTTGTATTCTCTTGGAAGCACTTAAGTATTGGTAAGTTTTACTTTTATATTTCCATTAATATTGCTTTTCTCACCTTAAAATCTGATTCTCTTAGAGTTTTCTAGTATAGTTTTGATTAGATCCTTCTTATTGTCCTTAGATAAGTTTGTTTTATCATGTTTTCTCTTACTTCAATCATGTTCATGGTAAATATGAGTAGCTAAATTAGTGAGGGTTAAGTCTAGATGTGAGATTTAGTTCAAAACCATGTTGGTCTATATCTTCTCCATATGTATTAATGTCCATTGATGGATCTTTCTAAGTTCTTCCTATTGAAACAAAAATGAAGAGTTAAGTCCTTGCTTAGTTATAGCCATCCTTAGAGTTGGTATATCTAATACTTCGATCGATGTCCTTCATCTTTTAATCCCATTTTCTTGAACTTGAAAGATCCGTCAAAACCATTTTATGAGTTAAAATCCTGATTTTCATCGAAGTATTTTCCGATCTAAAACCCGAGACCGGGGGCTAGATTGAGTTATAAGGAGAAGAGATAGACCGACGGAAGAATTGAATAGACCAAACTTTAGGACTTAACCCCACTCCTTAATCTAGTTTTCCCCTCATTTAGTAGTATAATTGTTAACCAAATCACCAAACAAATTTGAGGTTGACGTCCGAAACGTCGAAAAAACCAATTTGCGAAATCTTTGAATCCAACGTTCTTTTCCCTGTGGATCGATACTCCGGACTATCCATTATACTCGTTTTTACATATTTTGAGGAAAGTCCTGTTTTAAGAAATTAAACTACTGACTCGGGCCGGTGCCCTAATGACGCACACTCTTGCCGGTTCGACCAGGCACCCTTGGCATGATAAGGTAGGCACCCTTGGCACACATGATACAATCCTTCAAGATGGATTTGTATCTCATTATTAGCCATCTCATCTTTCTTCCTGCTTGATGTGCACCGCATATTCCTTCATGTACTTCAACCATAACTTTAATGGCTTTTGGTGGTCCAATGCATCTGAGTAGCAGGTCGTCCTCTAAAATCTTCTTGTAGACAAGATCGCTAGGCAAGGATAGATCCAATCTCTTCCCAGCAATAGATTATAAGTTGACAGAAATTAATGACAAAGAAAGGAGTGGTGAGAGTTTTATTACCTACTATGAGATTCATGACGATAATTCCCTATGATGTGGTCAAACCTCCTGCAAAGCCTGAGATGTTTGCGCTGGATGGAAGGAAATCCTTTTTTTCTTTGCTGAGCTTGATCAACAACGTCTAGGGCATAAGATTGCCCAGTAATGTACAGAGGTCGTATATGCTAGATCGTTTCTAAATCTGGCCATTCAAAAATTGTACTGGTAGGAGATATATGCTGTAACTTGTTGATTGTACACTCCTCTTTCACAATAATGAAGGATGGTCCTTTTTTTCTTCCTCAAGCTCCTTCACAATTTCAGGTGTTAATCCTTTGTCCTCCACAGCTCCCAGCAGGAAGGATGGTCTGTCCTTGTTTGGCCATGAAAGCTTCTAAGAGTACAAAAATCATGTTACAGGGGATGTAGAAGAAGAAAAGCTTATACGAAAAGTAGACTCTTCAAACTTTGCTACCAGCTCCTGTTCAGACTTACCCTCCTTGTCCATTTTGGCCTCCTTGACTTATTTCATTGTTGGTGCCGAAAGCCTAGGCTTCAATAATAAAATCTTCTACGTTTCAGCAGGGGTTCCTATCTCCTTTGACTTTGGCTAATATTCCACCTTGGATTTCTTCTTTGAGGGAGAAACGGCCTTCAACTTCTCCTGGGTTTGACCATTCCCTCCTTCTTGAGCAAGCCTCATAGCTTGTCTTCTTCTTTGAAGTCTCCTTTTCTGTGATTTTGTGACTGTAGCCTTAGCTAGTGAAAATTTAGGGTGTCTCACCTTAGCCCATTGGTTATTTGTCGGGATAGGTGGTTTTATATCCCTCAGTTTTCCTTCTATTGGGACTGTAATTCTCAAATTATCCATACTTCTCTTGATGTTAACCTCGACGTCCGCATTCCCTAATCGGTAAAAAATAGATATTCTATTATTCCTTCCCTATCGGGCTGGAGGGGTGATTACTTATTCTCTTTCTTTTTTGATCATCAAGCTCTTCTACCTATCTTTCTTGGGAACATCCTGTCCACAATCTTTGCAATGATGGGTCGTCTTATTTGGAAAGGTGGACCTTTTTCCTCTGAGGATAAGGGCAGCCTTCCCAACGGTTTTGTTTTTCTCTAAGGTTCCCTTAGGATAGGGGGAACTCCCAAACAAAGTTTTTCCCAAGGGGCTGTTCTTGGTGCTTCTACCTGTCTACAAAAACCATGTTAAATGCAAAATCGATTGGAAATGGATAGTAATCCACTCCCATCATAGCCTTCTCCTTGTCAGAGAACTTGAATTCTCTTTTTTAGTCCTATCTTGAACGTCATTCCTAAATATGATACAATTCTTAGGTATATGATTCCACAAATTGTGGTACTTACAATACTCCTTGCCTTTGATTTCTTCAGCAGGAGGTATTTTATGACCCACAGTGAAGCAGAACATCTTGTCTATCATCAAGTGATCAAAAATATGCTTCACCTTCGTTATGTCAAAGGTATGTGCCCTAGATGGCTTAGGAGAAGCCAATGACCCTTGTACTTTGGTGGGCTCTACTTTAACAAAGGCCTTGTAGACATAGGGCCTCCAGTTGACAATCTCTACTAATGCCACCTCTTGAGGAAGCCTTGATTCTGTTACCGCCACCTGATAATTGGGGTCCCTATAATATGTACCCTTTGAATCATTCCTTCTACCTTGTTCTTCCAACAAAATTTGTTTGTACTGAATAGCCCTAGCAGCCAGTTAGAATAGATTCCTAAATCTAGAGCCATCAAAATTCTTTTGGAGCTCGAAATCCAAGTTGTTATAGGACAACCATATATATTCCGTCTCTGGGAGAATTACATTGCAATTGAATCTGGTCCATTTGAAATGGGCTATGTATGCCACCACTAGTTCTTCAGGTGTCTAATACATCCTGGACAAGTCTAGTAGAGTGACTTTTGGCTTGCTCCTATAGAATTGCTGATGGAACATGTCCTCCATCTGAACCCAAGAATGGACTGAGTTCAGACTTAAGCTAATATACCACGTGAACGCTGTCCTTGTCAAAGAATTAGCGATTAACCTCAACTTGAGAAATTCACTTGAGACAACTTCCCCACATTACATCCTGAAACAGGCTATATGCTCCATTGTAGAATGCTTGGCTTCCCCTAAAAATAGGGTAAAGTTGGGGACCTTGTACCCTTTGGAAAACTCGTAAATTCTATTAATCGCCTCTGGATAAGGCTTGCGATAGACCGGCCTCCCCACTCTCCTAAGGGCAGGCTCAAATTAATCTTGTATTAAATCAATAATTGGTCCCTGTTGAGCATCCCTTGGGGGCCTTGAGGCAAGAAATTGCCTCCTTGAGCCTCTTGTTCCCTTTCGGTATTCAAAGGGTTTTTGCTGTCCACACACCCTGAGGCTGGCCATAAAAGGATGGGAGTACTTTTTGACCTGAACCAAAGGGTTCTCTTCCTTCATTCGGCTTACCTTGAGGGGAATTCCTCCTGCCGTCTCATCTCCTTGCCCCCCTAGCTAAATAGAAGAGTTGGAAGAGGATCCTTGAAAATTCGCCAGGGGAACCTAAGTGGTGGGAGGTTTTGGCCCTTCTAGTGCTCCAATACCTCCTGGAATTCCAAGGAGAGCCAATTTCTTTCTAGCATAGCAGTCATCTCCTTGATGGCTCTTGCAAGATTATCTTGAGAGTCCTTCATCTCTTGTAAAAGGACTAAAAGATTCCGTGACAAGGAATGTGATAAACCTTGTGACATCTCCAGGTTTGCAAGAGCGATATATTCTATCATTCATCCTACCATCTCCACCAAATCTCCTTGGGACGCCTGGATTATAGGTGCTGGTGGGGATTGCATACTCACTCCTTCAGGAGATACCTTTGCTCCGATAGTCAAATTCTACCATTGTCACTTTTCAGACATTTTCGCCTAGCAAATCTTCACTTGGTTCCACTAGGTGTGCCAAAAGTAGGTTTCCCTTTAAAATCACACATGTGCGATAAAAGGAGCACACACTTGCAACAATTGATACGTGCTAGGACGTGAGAGCGAGGGCGTGCCAGGAGCTAAGATTGCTCAAGTGATGATGAGATTACGCTACTAATCTGACCTCCTCAAGCGTTTTGTACAACCTAAGGAAAGTTGAGGATAAGTTGCTTCGGGTTTCACCTCAATTAAGAGGTTTAATTTTGAGTAAAGATTAAATAAGCTAAATACAAAATTAAACGGGCTAAAATTGTATTAGATAACTGGAAAGATGAGTAGATCAAACCATGGAGGTTTCTTCTATTTAACTAAATAAGTGTGGTACTTAAAACAATTTAAAACCTGAACTAATTGAAAGCAAAGGAAAAAGTAAAAGCTGAATAACTTATTGATATATGTGTAATTGTTGGTTGGTGCTGAACAATTTTGTCCATTTGGACTGACTTTGAGTTTATAGTTTTCATTAAGTCAACTAGCCGTTAGTAACTACTTCCTCACTACAAAAAAAAAAAAAAAACATAATTCTCAACTACACATATAGTCGCCAATAGTTCACTATTTAATCGCCAAAAGTATTTGCCAACTAAAAAATTTGGTCGCCATTTTAGTCGGCGAATTGAGGTCAGGAAAAGTTTTTTGGACTTTTACCGACTAAATACTTTGGTCGCCAAATGCAATAACCTTTGCTGACTAAATAGTTTGGTCGCCAAAAGTCATGACTTTTGCCAACCAAATATTTTACTCGCCAATTATAATATCCACGTGGCGCTAATATAAGCAAAAAATTTCACATATATTTCTACATAGGACCTACAACATCCACGTGACATTTACTGTATCAGAACCATGATAATGTATAAACTAACAATATACCACCACCAAGATTCGAATCCATCACATCTTCCGTAATAATCAAACACTTATCCACTAGGGTACTTATACACTTGTGTTTCATAATGAAAATATAAATATTTATTATATTAAATGAACTTTCGAACTACGAAAACTTGCATATGTATAACTAAAATTTTTTTATTAATAAAAATAAAAATATTATTTATCACTATACATACATATATATGTATATATGTACTCTATGTATACATATATAAGAGTATATGCGTGTGTCTAGAGTACATGTACTCTAGACACACACACACACAATATATCCTACACCCTAAACCTTAAATACTATATGTATATACACATACATATATAGAAATATATCTGTATACATATATGCATATGTGTATGTATAAACGTTACAACCCTAAATACTCTATAATATATATACATATACATATATTATATGTAGATATACAATATATGTATAAATAGTATATGTATAAATATTATATGTATATATATTCATATACTACATATAATGTATGTATGTATATATATATGTGTATATTTGTATATATATATATACAATATTCGTATATTATATATAATATATGTATATATATTATTGTATATATATATTTTTATATTCATATACTGTATATAATATATGAGTATTCGTATACATACATATATGTATATGTATATGTATGTATATGGCCAGCTCTATGGTTCAATTTTTTTTAGACCAATATTAGGTCAACATCTAAACTTTTTATTCCTAATTAAATTTTAATGAGTCAAATCGTTCAATGTGTTTAAAACATTCTTTTAAGGGTACTCACGAGAAATCAGCTAAAAATATTACCAGAAAATATTGATTCAAACAGTAGTTTAAAATGCTGATAGGAACTATTTTATAAACAACTACTTAGATCAAATTATTTTCGGTAATAGTTTGAGCTGATTTCTCGCGAGTACCTTTAAAAATATGTTTTAAACACATTAAACGGTTCGGATCATTAAAATTTAATCAGAAATGAAGAGTTTAAATGTTGGTCTAATATTGGTCTAAAAAAAGTTCATAGAGCATTTCCCTATATATATATATATATATACCATATAGTATATATACACACACATATACATATATATATATATACAAATATACTATACATATCTAATGTATGTAATATATACTATAATATAGTATATGTAATATGTATATATAGAGAAATGAATGACATTTACCGACTAAATGTGCTTTGGTCACCAAAAGTAGTGGCCTTTGCCGATTAAACTTTTTTTAGTCGTTTGCTGACTAAATGTGTTTTGGTCGCCAAAAGAGTTATATTTCCCGACTAAATATGTTTTAGTAGCCAAAAGATTGATATTCCCGATTAAATACATTTTAGTTGCCAAAAGTGTTACATTTCCTAACAAAATAAATTTTAATCATCAAAGATTCAACATTTAGTGTCACGCTGTCGTTTTTCAACATATTATCACAATAATATATAGTAAAAGAAACCTCGCAATACTCGAAGATGCACCCATAATCTCAAACCATTTCATTCAACGAGGCAACAAAAGTCAAGTCTATAGATATTACATCAAAAGTACTCCCAATCTAAAAAGGAATTTTCAAAAATAATAAAAGAGTTAACCATTTTACATTTTTCTTGTAGAAATAAAGAACAGAATTAAAAAAATGAGTTATAATACATCTTTTTAAAATTTAATACAAAAATGCTAGGTAACTCTAGTCAAGGTCTTCAAAATCATGTAGCAACATATGCACGTAACACACTACATGCTAAGTATCCAAAATTATACCTGAAAAAGATAGGGTGAGCTTACAAAATCCAGTAGGAATATCTATGCCAATGTCACACGAATACAAATGACATGACATAAGGCGCAAATGATATCAAGTAAGATGTACAAGTAATGACACTAAACCAATGGTAAGTGATCAATTACTTCCATATTTACCTCACGATTTAAAATTTCATTCTGCCACTATCCTTAAGTATTTCGTTGATTGATGAGTTTCATTCACATTCAATGATCAATAATGGCACCTAATCCGAAGGTGGCGTAACACGATAAAATCCCTTACTAGCACAATTCTCTCGGAAAGCTAGTCAAATTTTGTCACGCCCGGTTTTTTTTAAGCAAGATAAACATTCATATTTTAAATAAAATCTACCAATTTCATGAAAATACTTCCAAATTATCATACTTGAAATCTAAGGCTAGGGTTGTAACTCCCCCGCGGGTCGTTGGTGTTCGGCCTTTACTTGTTGGCATGTCAAACATCTCGCCACGAAACTCACCACATCTCGTTTCATTCCGAACCACCAAAATTGCCTACGCAAATCATGATACATCTTTGTCCCACCTGGATGAACAGCTAAGGGAGAATGATGAAACTCCCGCAAAATTTTCTCCCGACAAGAGATGGGTACAAACAATTTCCCTTGGAAGCGAAGACCTCGGTCCGCATAAATCATCCACCCATCACGTGCATTGCCACTTAAGAACTTCTAGCGCAACTCTTCCGTTTCCTCGTCGTGTTGTTGAGCGTCCACTACCCGGGTGGATAAGGTGGATTGAATCGTCAAATTGCATAATGTTACTCCATCATTATCCTTCTCAAAATGTGTCGCATAACTACCCAACTCATTCATCATTTTCCATTCACGAATGGCCAAGCTCGCCAATTGAGTTGGCTTTCTACTCAAAGCATCCGCTACCACATTTGCCTTCCCGGGGTGATATTGCAACTCAAAGTCATAATCCTCAATGTGCTCCATCCAACGGCGTTATCTCAAATTCAGCTCCTTCTGAGAGAATAAGTACTTCAAACTCTTATGATCAGAGAATACCTCGAACTTCTCCCCATAGAGGTAGTGTCGCCAAATTTTCAGTGCAAACACAACTGCAGCAAGCTCTAAATCATGCGTTGGATAATTCCGTTCATGAATCTTCTATTGCCTTGATCCATAGGCCACAACTCGTCCTGTCTGCATCAAGACACATCCAAGTCCCTCTTTCGATGCATCACAATACACCGAGTAACCAACTCCCCTCTCAGGTACAATCAACACTGGTGCGCTAGTCAAACGCCGCTTCAACTCCTCAAACGCTGCCTCACATGCGTCATCCCAAACAAAACGCGTCCCTTTACGAGTCATCCGTGTCATAGGTGCAGCCAAACGAGAGAAGTCGAGCACGAAACGACGATAGTATCCGGCCAAACCCAAAAAGCTCCGAATCTCAAAAATGTTCTTCGGTCGTTGCCAACCCATCACAGATTCTATCTTTCCCGGATCAACGGACACCCCTCCTTGCGAAACAACATGCCCCAAAAACTTGACTTCGGAGAGCCAAAATTCACACTTGCTCAACTTAGCATACAGACGATGCTCCCTCAAAAGCCCGAGAACGATGGCAAGGTGCGATTTGTGATCTTCTTCTGTACTTGAGTATATCAAAATATCGTCCACAAACACCACCACAAATTGGTCGAGGTACATGCGAAAGATACGATTCATAAGGTCCATAAACGTTGCCGGTGCATTGGTCAACCCAAACGGCATCACTACAAACTCATAGTGTCCATAACGCGTACGAAAGGCGGTCTTCGGAATGTCCTCACTCTGGACTCTCAACTGATGGTACACCGATCTCAGGTCAATCTTTGAGAAACACTTAGCTCCTCGGAGTTGATCAAACAAATCATCAATCCTCGGCATTGGGTACTTGTTCTTCACGGTTACACGGTCTAGCTTCCAGTAATCGATACACAATCGCAATGACCCATCCTTTTTCCGTGCGAACAAAGCCGAAGCTCCCCACGGTGACGTACTTGGACGTATAAAACTCAAATCTTGCAACTCCTGCAATTGAATCTTCAACTCCTTCAATTCGGCAGGTGCAAAACGATATGGAGGCATAGAAATCGATGTGGCACCCGGAATCAAATCTATTGTAAACTCAATCTCCCTCTTGGGAGGTAAACCGGGTAACTCCTCCGGAAACACATCCGGAAAATCTCGAACCACCAACGGCAACTCACCACGCGCATGCACATTCTCATCAAGAGTCAAACTAGCCAACAATGCATAAATAGAGTCTCGCTTCCGGGGTTCATAAAGATAAGGCTCTAATGGTTCTCGGCGTTCCCCAAATAACTCAAAGCAACCATCAACAGGTGAACAAATACGGACTCGACGCTTAAAACAATCAATCATAGCATGATGGGTAGACAACCAGTCCATACCCAAGATAACATCAAACCCAGTCATGCTCAACACAATAAAATCACAGGTAAAGCGACGGTCAAGTATCACGAGCTCACAATCTCTACACACCCGGTCAAGTAGTGATCTCCCCCCAATAGGTGTCTCAACATACAACGGTGGGTCTAACAAGGTGGTCTCCAAACCCAAAGCACAAGCAAATGATGCAGCAATAAATGAATGAGATGCTCCAGAGTCAAATAAAACTCTTGCAAAAGAGTTGAATACGAGAAATGTACCCCTCACAACCGACGGTTCTGGACTCTGAGAAGTCGAAGGTGCCACTGCAGTAGTAATGTTGTAAGCTCTAGTAGGGACACGATGTCCTTGCATGTACCCGCCTCCCCGTCGAACGAAATTCACCGGTGCCGAAGAACTAGCCCCTTTCTCGGTTTGAGAACCCTGAATCGAAGTGGTTTGGCGAAAATGGGACTGTTGTTGTCGTTGTGGAGCCCCATGAGACTGCTGTCCTTGTCCTTGCCTCGGTTGCTGCACCGAGCCAACCTCACTATGTGTTCCTCCCCCTTGAGGACAATTCCTTGAAATGTGATCCTCCTTTCCACAAGTATAGCAAACCTTGGGAGGTACCGGGCACTGATTACGGATGTGACCAGGTTGATTGCATCGAAAACACACGCTCTGAGGCCTCGAAGTAGTGCTCCGTGAGTCTGACGAAACAGGTGGCCTAAGGTTGGAATGGCTCCGTTGGGACTGAAACTGCTCCCTCTGGCGCTTACGCCCTTGACTTCCCGAACTCCCCGAGGATGAAGAGTAATTTGGCACCGCACTCGGCTGCCTTGGTTCCCACACTCTGGAACCCCGCTGTGCCTCCTTGGGCAATTCGACACTCCTTGCACACTCAACAACATCCGCAAAATTCATCTTGCGTTGGCTCACCACGAGCCTCTTGACTGAGGAGTGAAGACCCCTCTCAAAACGCCTGCACTTACGATCTTCCGAAGCCACGAGCTCCGGTGCAAAACGGGATGAGGTTTGAAACCTTGCAGCATACTCAGATACGGTCATTGTCCCCTGTTCCAACCTCTCAAACTGTTCCCGTAGTTGCTCATGATAAGATTCAGGAAAATATTAGTTCTCGAAGAGAACCTCAAAGTCTGCCCACGTCAATGTTTCCACATCCGGTTCATTAGTCCCAGCCGCCCGCCTCGCAGCCCTCCGTGCATCCTTTCGTGACTCAAGAACCGATTTCCACCATTCATTCGCCTCTCCAGTCAATTGGCATGCCACAATTTTCACCCTAAGGTCATCCTCTACTATACCCAAAGCATCGAACAGTTTGCAAGTCTCAGAAAGCCAATAGTCGGCCGCGAGAAAATCACCACATACCCCGCTAAACTGTGGTGGATTCAAGCGTCGGAACTCTCTCATGGCATCCATTGCTCGATTCCCAACATCGGCCCTTACACTTGTATTCAACAAGTTGGCCTCGGCAAGCGCCGCCACGAACTCCCTAGCAAACACACCCGGAGCAACCGGTGGTTCAACATTTTGCTCCACTTCTTCATTTATCTCCCCCGCACGAGGAACCTCTCTTTGTTGACTCACAACATCCTCTAACGGTATCTCACGGTAGCGACCACCGCCTCGGCTTCGGCCTCGGGGTCCGCCCAACCTCACACCACGTCTAGGAGGCATATCTCTACAATGTACAAACACTAACCAAGTCAAACAACCACATAATACGAGGCCAACGCCTAACACGAAAGTCCAACACAGTTCATCAATTTTATACTTCCTCATAGGAAACAGTGGGTATGATGCGTATGAATGTCATGCACACAAGCACACACATGCCTTCTAAAAAATGCAGAGTTTTGAACCCATGAGACTCTAAGTCTCCCCACGGTCTCAAAGTATTCCAACTCTCGCTCTGATACCAAGTTGTCACGCCCGGTTTTTTTTAAGCAAGATAAACATTCATATTTTAAATAAAATCTACCAATTTCATGAAAATACTTCCAAATTATCATACTTGAAATCTAATTAAATCCGTAAGTTTCAAGGAATTACAACCCGAAAGAAGGCACTCCCGGCCCGATAACCAAATACAAGTTCAAGTGTTACAAAGGAATTGAGTTTGAGTACATGATTCCACAAAAGGGAAGTTATTTTACATCTTTTCAAAAGAAATGTTTTAAAGATGATATATAACTCCCATCATGACATTCCTTCAAAAATATGCAATTGCCATGCATCCATGCAAGCCCAAATCATGTCTCTGAAGCCGTACCTGAAAGAAGGAAAGGGTGAGCTACAAAGCCCAGTAGAGATGTCTATGCCAATATTACATGAATATGCAATGGTTTGGCATGATTCATGAACATTCGATAATGATACGCGTATAACAATTAGTTTATCACCTTCCAACTATCGCCTCGCCTTTCGGTGTCTCGACAATATTGAAATATTTTAATACATCTCCCGTTGGAGGCTAAATGTCGTATAACCGGCACATCTCCCATCGGAGAGCCAAACATCATACAACCGGTACATCTCTCGTAGGAGAACCAAGTATCATATAACCGGCACGTCTCCCGTCGGAGAGCCAAATATCGTATAACCGGCACTTCTCCCGTTGGAGAGCCGAACATCGTATAACCGGCACATCTCTCGTCGGAGAGCCAAACAATATTTCGTGTCAATGCAAAGCAACCACCACGATACAATACTTTCCAAGTCATATTCGACAAGCCAAAGAAATATTGCATAAATGCTTAATCGCAAAAAGGATTCCCGATATCACTTACTCATCATTTAGGTATGACCGAGAATAAGTGCAAATATTTCCCTTAGAGGCCAACAATTTAAATATTTAATAATTATTCCAATTAAAATAAAGTTGGTCAAAACAGCCCCTACTACCGGTAGTACAATATCTACTACCGGTAGTTCAAATGCTACTACCGCAGGTATTACCGCAACTACTACCGGTAGTACCAGCGCTACTACCGGTAGTAAAACCTACTGCCAGAACTACCACAAGTATTACCACAACTACTACCGGTAGTACCAGCGCTACTACCGATAGTAAAACCTACTGCCCAAAATCCGAAAACTGGAAAACAACAGTACTACCGGTAGTACAGACCCTACTACCGGTAGTAAAACAATCTGGGCGAAAATTTCCAAATTTTGACAGATTTTCTAACTTCTATTTTCAAACTTTAAATCAACAACTAAGCTCATCAAATACCAAAAACAAGTCATAAACGCATAATAGAGGCACGAAATCCCTACCTAAAGCGTCGGATCGAAGGATTTGAGTTTCCAAAACAAGCCCTAACCTCCAATGGTGGAAAACCTCGAACCAAAGTCCTTCCAAGCGAAAAGAACTCGATCAAGCTTGAGATATCTTCCGTGTATGAATGATTCTTCAGAGATCCAAGAGAAAATTTGGTGTAGGAGCAAGGATATGTGGAGAGGTTGAGAGAGAGAGTGTGTGTCGGGGGTGGAGAGAGAGAAAGAGTGGGAGAAGTGGTCTTTCACTCTCCCAAAAATCTGATATAAACTCCTTTAAACTACAATTACACTCACACCCCTCAAGTTAAAGACATGCTACCCTCAAGCCCTTAGTCCAACTTTCACCACACATAAATCCCAAGTCATTTTATACAAAAATTTTAATAAACTACCACGCAAACCACATTCCAAAATATAATTTATTTATTTTATTTATTATTTATTTTTTTTTTTTCGGGTTCTCACAAATTTCATAACTAGCACCACTCCTATAAAGAGGTTAGCAACATTTCATATCTCACTGGCACCATTCTCATCGAAGGCTAGACCAGGATATCATAACCCCTAGCACATCTTCTCACGGAGGCTAGATCACTACGCCTTATGTCAATTGCATAAAAATTAAAAGTCTATAATGTAGAAATTTTACCATTTATAATCTCATGTCTTTCTAATAAAGACTCGCCACTTATGAAATTCATAAATATCGAAGACAAACTAACACATCGTACTCCAAGCAATGACAAACCCACCCACAATATATACAACATATAGTTCTACCACACACACAAGTAAACCCAATCGAAGGGGGAGGGTAATCCAACCAAAGACGAAAAGATAGTGGTTAAGCACCGAAATTCAACAATGGAACCACAAATCTAAGAAAAACCCAATATGAAAGAGTATAGAACAAAACTCCATAAAACATTCAAAATGAAAAGATATGGGTCAAAACATGTTGAATATCCATAAATTGAAGAGAAAACATCCTACCTTAAAGTCTGGTTTAAAGGGGTTGAGCTTCCAAAACTTGAGCAATAATAGTGGTGGAGAGCTCCCAAGATCTTGCCTCAAGAGAAAAAGATATTTTCAAGCCTTAAATATCCACTAATCTAGAGATATTAGTGGTAGATCTTGAAAAAATTTGAGAAATATTGAGAGTAATTAAGGTTTTGGAAGGTGACTTTGATGGGGAAGAAGACTCCTAGAGAGAGAGAGAGAGAGAGAGATAAAACTCCTTTGAGAAAAGTTAGATATTTCTTCCAAAAAATTTGATTTTATCCTTTAAAACGCGCGTCCAGGATCTGACCGGGTGACCTGACCAGATGGTCCAGGATCTGACCGGATGACCTGACCGGATGGTCCAGGATCTGACCGGTCAGATCTCCTCACTGACTAAAAATTTTAAAAATTTCAAGCCAAATTTTCAGATCTAACCGGATGACCTCAAACCTAGCCGGTCAAATTCGGCAAAAAACTCAAATTTTCCAGATCTGACCTGATGGTCTAGAAATTGACCCGATGGTCCAAAAATATGATCCGATCGTTTTTCACCTTTTTTCACTTCCCACTTCACCTCAAACATATTTAATCACTCAATTAACGTCATACACTTCAATACGAATCGATTAATGACCTTTTGATCATATAAATTAACGAAAATTTTTGGCCCCTTACATTTAGCGACTAAAAACTTTAGTTGCCAAATACACTACTTGGGGCAACAAAATTTAGTTTCGTCGCTAATTTCAGTCGCCAAAAGTATATTTTGTTCTAGTGTCTAGCCTATCATCTTGATCCACTTATGCAACAAAGTCTCTTTGTTTGCCATATGTCCTCCCACTTGAAGCATTATTGGTAGTGCTTCCCTTATTTCAACACTAGGAAAAACCCGTGCTATGCATAGGACGTGTAAAATAAAATGAAATTTTTTTCATTATGCCATTTATATTTTTCTTAAAATTTTAATAATAAATTTTTACGACACAAGTGTAAAACATGTAGTTTTCATAACATGTACAACTTAAAACATCTTCAATATCTAATTTAAACTCTATTTTATATTTAAATATTAAAATTAATATCTTAATAATTAAATTAATTTGATCAAGTATTCATACAATTCACCTCTAAAAAAATAAAAATCAAAAATCAAATTCAAGAACTGTAATAGTTTAAGTTAGTAAATAAGAATAACTTTTGGAAAAAAAGATTGTCTAATTATGAATTATTTTATCCATCATTTTACTATAAAAATAGTCTCAATATTTTTTTGGCATAGAATAAAAAAATAAATATAATTTTTACAAAATTAGTTAATGCGATATTTATCTATCTATGCTATAATTTTATAAAAAATGAAAATCAACCTAATATTTAAAAAATATGCAAAAACATAAAAGTAAAATATTTATTAATTAAATACATATTAGTTAAAAATAAATTATTAATGGCTTATCTAAAAACTTAGCTAAAAAGAATATAAAAGTTCTAATTAAGATACTTTTAATTTTTTACGAAATTATGAATTCATAGCATAATTAAGATTTATATCCAATTTAACTCCAAGAGGTGAGTATAAATACAAATAAAATTTAGTAACTTGTTTATTATCCAACTCAATCATAGAAATATTAAAGGATAATACTAATCATCTAACAAAATTCATGCATACTTAGTTTAATCTCTCACTTTCATTACGTGATCTCTTTATATCATTTTATTTTAAATTTAAAAAAAATCTAAGAAGGAATTTCTTTTAATATTTTCTGTTTTTCTATTTTACCTTGTTTGGATTTATTTTTAATAGTCAGCTTATTTAACTAACCAAATAAAAATTATTTAAAAAATTAGTTAACTCATCGATTTTAAATATGAGTGATTTTACAGTGAGTAGAAAAAATATTAACGTGCCTATGATGAGTTGATCAAAATATAACTTCAACTCACTTAATTTAATCTAGACGTATCTCTGAGATGACAGTACAGTCGATTTACAATTTTGTAAATAATAGCATACACTTTTTTGTCATAAAAATCTATCTCCACTGTTATTCCTATGATTTTTAAATTTTAAATTATAAACATTTATATATAAAAAATAAACAAAAGTAAAAAAAGAAGTGATATTTTTTTTAAAATCAAAATCATGATAATGAAAAGTGATATAATTATATCTTTATTTATTTGTAAGAAGTTGTTTATCAAATTTATTTTCTATATTAGAAAATCTATTTATTTGTACTTCCATTTTAAAAATTAATTTTTGTGTAATTCCTTAAAATATTATGCTAATTACATAAAAATAAAAATTACATGTTTATGTGTGTAGATATAGAAAAATAGAGAAAGTTATGAAAATAAAAATATTATATATGAAATATGATAAGATTTTGAAGTTCAATTCAAAAAACACTACAACAAAATTGATTTGTAATAATGAAACAATTTTGTCGCAAAAACTATATTTTTCGTCCCTAACCCATTAGGCGACGAAATTTTTCGTCACAAATTTTTGTCGCCTTTACTTTCACGCAAAAAACTCTTAGTGACGAAAAAAAAATTTACTCGACTAATATGTTCTTTGGCGAAAAACTATTTGTGGCCAATAGAATATATTCGGCGAGAAATTATTTCGTCGCCAATACTAGATTTTAGAGACGAAATATTTTATCCCTAAAAAATACATAATCGGTGAGGATTTTTTTCGTCGCCAATATTTGCTTTTGGAGACGAAAACTTTTGTCTCTATTCATAACTATTTCGCAATAAATTTATTTTTGTCATTAATAATTAGATTAGGCGACGAATTATTTTGTCTCTAAATCGATTTCAACTACATAAAAATACACTCACAACACCATTTTCTTTCCTTCCCAAGTTTTGAACCTTAGACCTTTCACCCAACCAACACCTTATGCATACCCCTACTAACCACTGCACCAACCATAATATTCATCAGTTTTTTTAAAATATCTAATATATAACATATGTTTAATATTTTTGTTCAACAAATAGATATTATACATAATTTTTTTCTCTCTCTCCCTCTCTCTCTCTCTCTCTCTCCCCCTCCATTTTCCCCATTCTCCTTTCTTCTTTCTTCTCTCTCTCTCTATCACTATCCTAAATTTATCTCTCTCTCATTTCTCTGTCCCTCTCTCTTTTTCCTTTCCTTTATCACTACTTTAAACTCCTCTCTCTCTCTCTCTCTCTCTCTTTCTCTCACACACATTTCTATCCTTTTATTTCTCTCTTTCTCACTACCCTAAATTTATCTGTCTTATTTCTCACCATTTTTCATATCTATTTATTTTCTCTCTATCTCTTTCCTTTTTTGTTTACGTTAAATCCTAAATTTCTCTCTCCTATCTCTCTCTCTCTCTCTCTCTCTCTCTGTGTCTCTCACCTCTCTTTTTTTCCTCTCTTCTCTCTAGATCTCTCTCTCCCCCTTTCTTCCTCTCTAAAATCTAATATCTCAACCCTTAAACATATTTTCAAACCATTTCTTTATTCACTCTCTTTACCTCTCCTCTTTCTCTCTCCTCTCCATCTCTATTCTAAATTCTAAAGTCCAAAACCTATATCTCTCGCGCTCGCATCTCTCTTTTTCTTCACCCTCTCTTCCATTTCTCTCCTCCCTTTCTCTTTCCCTCATTCTTTCTCTCTTCCATCCATTTTTTCTCTATCCAAAATATGTTTAAAACTCTAAATTTATCTCAAATATATCTTTTCTTAACACTCTCTCTCTGTCACGCCCTCAATTTCAAACATATGAATAATACATATTCTTTAAGAAAATCTCACAATTCTCACCAATAATCCCAAATATTTTTCTCATAACCAATTATCCAATCAACATGAAACCTATTGTGTACATAGATTTTAAGAAAATAATAATAATAATGTTTCAGAAGAGTTTACAAGATTCAACATGAAATCTATAGTGTAGGCTCCGGAATGATGCATCTTCTCATGCACTCCAAGCTCTCCATGCTAAACCCCGAGAGGGTACCTGAAAGGGATAGGGTGAGCTACACAGCCCAGTAGAAAAATCTACACAAATATTATGAACATATGAAATGAAATGGCATGCCACCCAATACTCAATAATCACATAAGTATGAATTTACACATTATATCTTAAATTATGCATGCACAACCTATCCACACATTTCCTCATCAACCCATCCATTGCTCCACTCAATACCTACTCCAGACTTTCAGATCACGTCACTAAAACTTTATCATCCATTCCTTTCATAATACTCAGGACGTCTCGTGCTAAGTATTTCACACTACTCAACTCTCACTGCACATAACGACTCAAAGATTATCTCTCCAACTAGCACTTCACCCCACGGTAGCTAGGAAGCACCGAAAGACAACTAGCACGTATCCGAATGGAAGCCAAACAATATTAAGATTTAGCAAACACATCTCCTGCCGAAGATTGGAACTATAAAGATTCACCTAGCACAGCTCCCACTGGAGGCTAGTCAACGTGAGCATACATTTCTCATTTAGTTTCTTTCGTTCATACTTTACCATCCAAAATCCCAAGTTACATCAGAATGATCCATCAATCCCATGCAGTTCATCAATTCAATGAAGGCAACACTCTACGATATCAACACAGTTATCCTTTCTAGCAATAAAGAAATGAACGACAAAGCATGTAATAGCAACTGTGCACCACACGTCATTCGTCGATAAACTAACATCACTTTCAAACCGAATCCTCATAACACGTTTTCCAATCAAGTCGTTCCTTTAGAACTCATCGTGAACTCACATACGCAGGTCAGTCACGACGGACGAGGCATCTCCACATGCCTGGATATCAGACTGCACTCCACTCCAAACTACACTCACCTTAAAGTCTCAAGGCAAGCCAGGGTTACCATACTTCCAGGGATCGAAAAGGCTAGACAAAGTATCTCATATACCAAGGCCAATAACTCACTCGTTAACCCCAAACTCCTCACGGCACAATAATTACGTCAAGTCCAAGTCTATCATTCTTCCACAGAACCAAGGAACTCTTCACAACACCAAGACATAGTGGATCACCTCTTAGAAATGATAATAAAGGGTATAAACTCAAGGGAGAAGAACCTCTCCCATGAACATCTCACAACCCACCTCAACCCACAGTCAATGATACGGTACCTCGCAAGCAAAGCCCCGGCCTAAGGGTAGGTAAACAATGCTCATATGAGGGACACAAGGATGATAGTAATCTCGACGCGGGTTCACCTCAACACAAGGGCATGCTTGTCAACTCTTCAAAAAGTGATTCATATCCAACTCTGGCATTATCCGATAACTTTGCAAAATATAAGATTCTCTCTCAATAAAACATCATTGCTTCTGGCTTAAAGCTATAGCATAACTTTCGTCGCGTAGGTCAAAACATCGTCCTTACCCGACTCCTGACTCAACCCAACCATCCTCAAGATATTATAGAATTCTTCCAATCCCTCAAGAACCATGACTTAATTTCCTCAAATCATAAGTTATACCAAACTAATGTCGTTCGACACTCTCTCTAATTGTGCACACTAGCCCAAACCCATAAACTTGACGTGATGTACAAGCGATTTAGCTACGAGCCCAAAGGGGAAAATCTATGCCAAGATTATATGCACGTGAAATACATGGCATGCACAATGACCGTGGTATAACAATGCACCATTTTCATATATCATACACAACCACGCGAGTATCAATCCACAGTTCGCCAATGCACATACAACAACCACACCTCGCAATTAACTCATTATCCGCATCTAATGCCAATTGAACACAATCACACAAGTCAAGATAGATTATATCCTAGCACTTCTCCCAACGGAGGCTAGACAAGGCATCATGTCGTGCCAAACCTTAGTCATGCCTATATCCTAGCACATCTCCCAACGGAGGCTAGCCAGTGCCGATTCATGGCATCCCCTAGCACATTCCCAACCGGGAGCTAGTCTCATAGTTTGCCTAGCACCACTCCCGACGGAGGCTAGTATTACACTTATCGTTCACGACGACTTATGTCAAGCCAATTATTCCCATATCACATTCATTAATTCATCCGTACTTATCCAATCCCAATTTTCTACATTCACGTCAAACAACCAATTAACGATGTTCCACAGTATAATACACAACGGAAATAAAATCAGAACACCAAAAGCGCACGGTCTTCATTCCAGAAGCCCCAGGAGCGCTACACCAGAAACAAGGGAGCGCTACCCTAAGAGCCTCGGGAGCGCTACACCAAAAACAAGGGAGCGCTACCCTCTCATTCCAGAATCCCCAGGAGCGCTACACCAAAAACCAGGGAGCGCTACCTGTGCAGAAATCAGCGCGATTTCCAGATTTCTCACTCGGTCCACATCACACCAAAACTACAAATTAACCACGAACTAGGCACCAAAACACATCACATACACATAATACAAGGTAGAAATCCCTACCTCAAGCTTCAATGTGGATGATTTGGTCCAAGGTTGAAAGCCCTAGCCTCGATGGTGCTCCAAAGCTCAAACCCGCACTTCTCGAGCTCTTATCCACTATCCGTCTTCGAATCCTTGTCAAGCAAAATGCAAGCTTCCTAAACCTCCAAGGAATTTGAAAATGGTGACTTGGATGGGTGGAGATGGTAGAGAGAAGGGAGAGCAAAGAGGGGTGAGAGAGAGAGATATTGGGGAAATGGGGTTCTCCTCCCCTACCCCCATATATTCTGATTTTAAGGCCCAAAAGGGCACCCCACGTAATAAGTCACGTAACAAGACGCGCGCGAAATAAAACAAGAGGCTCCGGGATCGAGTCCTATAACAAAATCTGATACATAACACACATAATAAATCAACTTGTCTACCCGAAATAAATTTTCAAATAATTATTATTTTATTTTTTATTATTATTATTATTTTTTTTTTAAAAGTTCAAATTTTCCGGGTCCTTACATCCTTCCCTCCTTAAAGAAATTTCGTCCTCGAAATTTAAACTAACATGTCGACGCCGATACTTCTACACACAATCCACAAGTCAGACACAGATACTCCCAGATACGGACACACCGCTATTTTCTCAATCTTTACTACAAACCAATCCGTGCTTTCACAAAGCTCACGGATGCCGACTGTCAAGTCATCACGTTCTAACAAATCAATCAAACACATCAATTCGACTCATGCATACACCATGCTCAATGAGTATTTAACAACCAACGCACAATCAAGTCATCAAACTCAACATTTCATATCCACGATAATTGTGACCCCACAAGTCCACGACTACCTCGATTGTGACATCACAAGTCCACGAAACCAAATTAAACATGCTAGCACAACTCACACATCCACATCTAACTATCATGACTACCAAATCCAGGAAATCAACAAAACGTGCCAATGCGGCCCATGCATCACAACGCAAAACTAGCATATCACAGTCAATCGTCATCAAGTATATGACTACCATGTCCGCACGACCCACAATCCTCAAGCCAAAAACAAGTGCAAATCCGAAACGGATACAGTGTATATAGATGTCACATAAACAGATAAATTCAAAAACCACAACGGTTCACCGTAATAAAAGTGAACTCGCACGCCTTCCTGTCAAGGAGCTCGAACACAATCCTCCACTTCTAGTCAACTAGTCGAGTCTCATTTCCTTGAATCGGTATCGTCAATTGAGCCACCAGACCGCACAAGGACATCCTCTTTCCAAACTTCTCAAAATCAAATGATTCAAAACTCCAAGTCTCACAACTCTTACAATCCTCCTCGTTGAATGCTCCCAATTTCGAAATTGCGAAACGACGAAAATACAAGGGCGGTAATGGTACCGGCAAACAAGTCTATCGATGACTCAATCCTTCTCTCCCGGAGACGAACCACGTAACTCTCTCATCAACACATACCATCTATCGTAAGCCATCCACACAATACCCCACACTAGGCATCAGTATACACCTCTAACGTTACACTCACTAACAGCTCTTAAAGGAATCTAGACTCCCCTCGTCCTCCAATAAGATCGAAAACGTCTATCTATGGTGAACAACCACGATTCCAAATCCAAAATGCATGTAAAGATGCGGCCACGATAGTAAAGTCACGCTCTACCATCAATGAGAGACAACCCAAGCAAAAGGAAAACGAGAACAACGTACCCCTCACACCATGAGTCTCTGAATGGTTACTGAAGAACCCCTTTTCATGCTCAACCCGAGAATTCTGACTCCTTTCGAACTCTGACAGTCGTAAAGAACTTGCCTCTCGACACGCCTCGCGAGTACAGAGATGACCTCGTAGCAGTTCCGCCTAATCTCATGCCTCAGAAGCATCGTACCACAATATAAAGAAACATAAATGCAAGTCAAAAGTTCACCGTCATCAACCAACACCAAATCAACGGTTAGAACAACTCCTTAACACGGGCCCACAAGTCAACGCAAAACCAACGCCTAGAGCGATTCCCCAACACGGGTCCACAACATTACACTACTCTTAAGCAACAGAGAATGCAAGGCCAATCGATGCTACGCACACAAGCACACTCATACCACGCCAAATGCAACCAATTTTGAACCCACGAGACTAGGTGTCTCCCCACGGTCTCAAAGTATTCGAACCTATTGCTCTGATACCAAGTTGTCACGCCCTCAATTTCAAACATATGAATAATACATATTCTTTAAGAAAATCTCACAATTCTCACCAATAATCCCAAATATTTTTCTCATAACCAATTATCCAATCAACATGAAACCTATTGTGTACATAGATTTTAAGAAAATAATAATAATAATGTTTCAGAAGAGTTTACAAGATTCAACATGAAATCTATAGTGTAGGCTCCGGAATGATGCATCTTCTCATGCACTCCAAGCTCTCCATGCTAAACCCCGAGAGGGTACCTGAAAGGGATAGGGTGAGCTACACAGCCTAGTAGAAAAATCTACACAAATATTATGAACATATGAAATGAAATGGCATGCCACCCAATACTCAATAATCACATAAGTATGAATTTACACATTATATCTTGAATTATGCATGCACAACCTATCCACACATTTCCTCATCAACCCATCCATTGCTCCACTCAATATCTACTCCAGACTTTCAGATCTCGTCACTAAAACTTTATCATCCATTCCTTTCATAATACTCAGGACGTCTCGTGCTAAGTATTTCACACTACTCAACTCTCACTGCACATAACGACTCAAAGATTATCTCTCCAACTAGCACTTCACCCCACGGTAGCTAGGAAGCACCGAAAGACAACTAGCACGTATCCGAATGGAAGCCAAACAATATTAAGATTTAGCAAACACATCTCCTGCCGAAGATTGGAACTATAAAGATTCACCTAGCACAGCTCCCACTGGAGGCTAGTCAACGTGAGCATACATTTCTCATTTAGTTTCTTTCGTTCATACTTTACCATCCAAAATCCCAAGTTACATCAGAATGATCCATCAATCCCATGCAGTTCATCAATTCAATGAAGGCAACACTCTACGATATCAACACAGTTATCCTTTCTAGCAATAAAGAAATGAACGACAAAGCATGTAATAGCAACTGTGCACCACACGTCATTCGCCGATAAACTAACATCACTTTCAAACCGAATCCTCATAACACGTTTTCCAATCAAGTCGTTCCTTTAGAACTCATCGTGAACTCGCATACGCAGGTCAATCACGACGGACGAGGCATCTCCACATGCCTGGATATCAGACTGCACTCCACTCCAAACTACACTCACCTTAAAGTCTCAAGGCAAGCCAGGGTTACCATACTTCCAGGGATCGAAAAGGCTAGACAAAGTATCTCATATACCAAGGCCAATAACTCACTCGTTAACCCCAAACTCCTCACGGCACAATAATTACGTCAAGTCCAAGTCTATCATTCTTCCACGGAACCAAGGAACTCTTCACAACACCAAGACATAGTGGATCACCTCTTAGAAATGATAATAAAGGGTATAAACTCAAGGGAGAAGAACCTCTCCCATGAACATCTCACAACCCACCTCAACCCACAGTCAATGATACGGTACCTCGCAAGCAAAGCCCCGGCCTAAGGGTAGGTAAACAATGCTCATATGAGGGACACAAGGATGATAGTAATCTCGACGCGGGTTCACCTCAACACAAGGGCATGCTTGTCAACTCTTCAAAAAGTGATTCATATCCAACTCTGGCATTATCCGATAACTTTGCAAAATATAAGATTCTCTCTCAATAAAACATCACTGCTTATGGCTTAAAGCTATAGCATAACTTTCGTCACATAGGTCAAAACATCGTCCTTACCCGACTCCTGACTCAACCCAACCATCCTCAAGATATTATAGAATTCTTCCAATCCCTCAAGAACCATGACTTAATTTCCTCAAATCATAAGTTATACCGAACTAATGTCGTTCGACACTCTCTCTAATTGTGCACACTAGCCCAAACCCATAAACTTGACGTGATGTACAAGCGATTTAGCTACGAGCCCAAAGGGGAAAATCTATGCCAAGATTATATGCACGTGAAATACATAGCATGCACAATGATCGTGGTATAACAATGCACCATTTTCATATATCATACACAACCACGCGAGTATCAATCCACAGTTCGCCAATGCACATACAACAACCACACCTCGCAATTAACTCATTATCCGCATCTAATGCCAATTGAACACAATCACACAAGTCAAGATAGATTATATCCTAGCACTTCTCCCAACGGAGGCTAGACAAGGCATCATGTCGTGCCAAACCTTAGTCATGCGTATATCCTAGCACATCTCCCAACGGAGGCTAGCCAGTGCCGATTCATGGCATCCTCTAGCACATTCCCAACCGGGAGCTAGTCTCATAGTTTGCCTAGCACCACTCCCGACGGAGGCGAGTATTACACTTATTGTTCACGAGGACTTATGTCAGGCCAATTATTCCCATATCACATTCATTAATTCATCCGTACTTATCCAATCCCAATTTTCTACATTCACGTCAAACAACCAATTAACGATGTTCCACAGTATAATACACAACGGAAATAAAATCAGAACACCAAAAGCGCACGGTCTTCATTCCAGAAGCCCCAGGAGCGCTACACCAGAAACAAGGGAGCGCTACCCTAAGAGCCTCGGGAGCGCTACACCAAAAACAAGGGAGCGCTACCCTCTCATTCCAGAATCCCCAGGAGCGCTACACCAAAAACCAGGGAGCGCTACCTGTGCAGAAATCAGCGCGATTTCCAGATTTCTCACTCGGTCCACATTACACCAAAACTACAAATTAACCACGAACTAGGCACCAAAACACATCACATACACATAATACAAGGTAGAAATCCCTACCTCAAGCTTCAATGTGGATGATTTGGTCCAAGGTTGAAAGCCCTAGCCTCGATGGTGCTCCAAAGCTCAAACCCGCACTTCTCGAGCTCTTATCCACGATCCGTCTTCGAATCCCTGTCAAGCACAATGCAAGCTTCCCAAACCTCCAAGGAATTTGAAAATGGTGACTTGGATGGGTGGAGATGGTAGAGAGAAGGGAGAGCAAAGAGGGGTGAGAGAGAGAGATATTGGGGAAATGGGGTTCTCCTCCCTACCCCCATATAATCTGATTTTAAGGCCCAAAAGGGCACCCCACGTAATAAGTCACGTAACAAGACGCGCGCGAAATAAAACAAGAGGCTCCGGGATCGAGTCCTATAACAAAATCCGATACATAACACACATAATAAATCAACTTGTCTACCCGAAATAAATTTTCAAATAATTATTATTTTATTATTTTTTTATTTTTTATTATTTTTTTAAAAAGTTCAAATTTTCCGGGTCCTTACACTCTCTCTCTCTCTCTCTCTCTCTCTCTCTCTCTCTCTCCTATTAGTATCTATTTGTATTGCACCAATTGAACACGCGTATATGTACATACACACACACACACACACACATTTTTGACAACAAAATTTATCTTTATGCTAGCAACGAAATTATATTTTTCGTCCTCAATAGCTACTTTTGGCAAGAAAAATAATAGTTTCTCGCCAAAAATATGTCGTTCGGAGATAAAATTTTATTTTCCTTGCCAAACGTATAAATTGGGCGAGAAAATATTATTTTTCTTACCAAAAGTACCTATTTGGAGATAAGAAAGATAATTTGCTACCAAAAATACCTATTTAGTAAGAAAAAATATATTATTTTTCTCGCAAAAGGTACCTATTTGGCGAGAAAACATACATATTTTTTCTCATCAAATTGATACTTTTTGTAAGAAAAATTTTTCTCGCCAAAGTACGGTAATTTTGGTGAGAAAACTTTTCCTCGCCAAAGTACTTATTTGGCGAGGAAAATAATATAGTTTTTCTCGCCAAATAGGTAATTTTGGTGAGGAAAATTTTCCTCGCCAAATAGGTTTATTTGGCGAGGAAAATTTTCCACCAAAAATCTTTTTCTCGCCAAATAACATCTTTCTCGCCAAATAGGCTATTTGGCAAAGAAAATTTTCCTCACCAAAAACCTTTTCCTCGCCAAAAAACCTTTTTCTCGCCAAATAGGTTATTTGGCGAGGAAAGTTTTCCTCACCAAAATTACCATAGTTTGGTGAGAAAAATTTTCCTCACAAAAAGTACTGATTTAGCGAGAAAAATAACACCAATAATCAAACTTTAAGTTTGAATACGTATTTATAAGTTATTATGTTAATAACATAATTTATTTAACACAAAAATTAAATAAAACTCTATAATTATTGGGGTACAAATGTGATTTCAAAACTAAGGTAAATTTTGTGATTTAATTTACCACAGGGTAGTTTTGTAATTTTTTCAACATAAGGACAATTTATAACTTTTCTAATATGGGATAGTTTAATAATTATAAAATAATATGGACCAAATCTACAATATAGTAATATATATATACAGACACATAAATTAATAATTAATTAATTTTTGGCAAGGAAAATTACCTATTTGGCGAGAAAAAATATGTTTGTCAAATAAGTAGTTTTAGTGAGAAATATTTTTCTCGCCAAAAATACCTATTTGGCGAGGAAACTTTTCCTCGCCAAAGTATGGTAATTTTAGTGAGAAAAAATATGTTATTTTCCTCGCCAAATATTAATTAAATATTGATTTTTGTGTGTGTATATATATTACTATATTGTAGATTGAGTTTATATTATTTTATAATCATCAAACTGCCCCGTATCAAAAAAATTACAAAATTATCCTTATGTTGAAAAAATTACAAAACTACTTCTATGGTAAATTAAATCACAAAATTTATCTTAGTTTTGAAATTATATTTGTACCACAATAATTATAAAGTTTAATTTAATTTCCATGTTAAATAAATTACGTTGTTAACATAATAATTTATAAATACGTATTCAAACTTAAAGTTTGATTATTGACGAGAAAAATATGTTATTTTTCTTGCCAAATAGGTACTTTTAGTGAGGAAAATTTTCCTCGCCAAAGTACGGTAATTTTGGTGAGGATACTTTTTCTCGCCTATTTGGCGAGGAAAATAACATATTTTTCCTTGCCAAAGGGGTTATTTTTTGCGAGAAAAAGTTTCCTCGGCAAAAGTACCTATTTGGCGAGGAAAACTACTTCCTCACCAAATGCGTACTTTTGGTGACGAAACTTTTCCTCGCCAAAATTACAGCGACGAAATTTTTCCTTGCCAAAATAATTTTGGCGAGAAAATGTTTTGTCGCCAAAAGTACCCATTTGGCGAGGAAATATTATTTTCCTCACCAAATGTACATCTTTGGCGAGGAAAATTAATATTTTGCCAAATAGTTAATTTTGGCGACGTAATTATTTTCCTTGCAATTGTGTTAAAAATGACGACAAATTTATTTTTTTGTCGCCATACATACCCATTTGGTGTCAAAATTAAATTTCGTCTTCTACTTTTGTCGCCATATGGTTTTTGTTGTAGTGAAAATTTTAAAATATTTTTGTTAGTGTAAAGTAACATGTAGTACTTATAAAATTTGATCACAAACTAATTAACTTCTGACACTTGTCGTGCTCAGGGCGATTCTCAGGAAAAGTCGTCCTGCAATAATATATAGTATAGATGTGACCCCACAACATTGGGAATTGATCTTCTCTTAAACCCCATTTCTTTTACTCGGTCAATTCCCAATAAAAATCTTTGCTAATTTCCATCGGGCCCATTTAATTTATTTTTTTGGTCACAACAAATATCTGTCCAAACTTATTAGTCCCCTCTTGGCTAGAACTTCTAGACGGTTGTAATTTTCCAAACATCCAAAGCCATTGCAAGTAGGGAAGTAGGCAATTTACAACTTGAGATGCAAATTGTATATGAGACAGAGACATTGATGATCATGACAAAACTGACCCTTAAAAAAAGTCAAATAATGAGCATCTACAGGTACAACTCAAGACTTTAATTACCTTTGCCACGCAACAAATCTTTGTACAGCGATACTAATCAGTGAGGAGGAGACCACCAGGGGTGGCCCAATAGCTAGATGAAATATATCGATGCTACCCCATTAATTCGTACCTAATACAAACACACCACAAGATGTGGTGGCACAATAATCGTTAGGACCTGTGTAGATGTTAATTATTCATTTGAATGAAAATAAAGAGCTTATTATAATGTGGTACCGTATGAGTGAATTCAATATAATTAATTGGACCAATTAATTTGGTGTGGACTCTATGCAGCAGATTCTAACTTATGCAGGCACATACAAATCAATGGAGGTATAGTACAAACTCCCAATAAGATCTAGAGATAAAGAGCTGAAACATCCACCATGTTGTATCAGAGCAATCAATGCCAATGGTTGATCATATTTTTCTGGGTTGATTATCTTAACCACCAAGAGTGGGCCGGGTTACACCGAAAAATGCCCGTGGACCGAGAAAAATCTAAGGTGACTCTCAATGCAGTGTATAAAACTAGTTCTGAAACGAAGTTGGACCAAATTGATAAGAATCAATGAAGCTCTATGTACGGTTCACAACTTAAGGAGGAGATTATTGGACGTGTGAATGTTAAGTTCTCTATCAGATAAAGTGAATAAAGGGTTTATCCTTATATAATATTAGATTAGATGACTCAATATTTACCTGTTTAGGATTTTATGTGGGTTTGAGTTCCTTCTATATATATATATATATATATATATATATATATATATATATATATATATACACACGGGGCTCAAGTGATATATTTAGATGCATCTGCAATTTCTTTTCAATAAATTCAGCCATGTGAAAGCACAGAGATGTAAACACTGCATACAAACACCCAAAACAACTGTCCTAGTCTTTGTGAATGTTAAATCAACAAACCTATTACCAATTGGTCCATCAGCTATATGAGGTCGATTTATTCATTCTTTTTTGATACCCAAAATAAATATGTAAACAGGTTATTCCAGATATTCAGACCGGAAATATTGCTCTCACTGAACCCCAAGGGGTTGTCCGAGCGGTAGAACAGGCAAGCTGTAGACCCCAGATGCCAGGTTCGAAACTCGGCAGCTACTCTTGAAAAAAGAGACTTTGGCGCCACTGGAGGTTTTCCCGGTCGTTAACTTCAGGGCCTCGAGGATTAGTCGGTGGGTAGGTGGGGGTCTCCACCTGGTAGGCATCCTTAGCCGCCATGTCCCTACGCCCACTATCGGACACCTCGATTATCAAAAATTGCTCTCACTGCATAGCCATTACTAAAGGACTCAAATACATTTATATCCGGTCTAAATCTAAGTTCCACAACATGCTTAGAGTGCGTAAAACATATTTGGGCGCCCCACTGAGCAGCTATGAAAACTTGAAAACAATGTTTTGAAGGAAGAAATCCAAATACTTCCCCCTTTACAGAACCCTTCGGTAGTGGTGATAACCATTCGCAAGAGCCAAAAGTGTAAACCAACTGTGACCACTCATTGGTTGCTCTGACAAGTCTGGAGGATACTCCCATTTGAAGAAGAAGACTAATTAGACAAAGGTGGCCGGGTCCATACGGATATGGATACGACTTTTGAACACAATCTCAGCCACAAACTCATATATCATAGCAGGCAATCGGATTGGCGCCATTTCAAATAAAAAGAAAATTTGGAAACTTCTGCGTAGTTCATCTCTTTATACCAAATTAAGAAACTTCCACGTAGTCTTGCATATATGTTACTTTTCAAAAGTATCTGGATAGGAAGGAATATAGAGGTTTGAATTCCAAACGATCTTTAGAGGATTTGGACGAAGGATCCAAATCCTTGAATTTTAGTTGCTTTTCACCCCTTCCATGCAAAAAAATAATAAGTCTATTTATACATCTTTTGACTCACACACTCTCATATCTATCTATATCTATACTATATAGTATTGCAGGATGACTTTTTATGAGACTCTCTCTCAATGTGCCAAGTGGCTAGATTTGATTGGATAAAAAATTAAATTAATAAATTAATTTCTAATCTAAGCATCAAAGGCACTTCCGGAAAGAAAAAACCAAACATGTTGGTTTGATCACTATTCACTAATTATAGTTTTGTTGTTTCACTCCATAAGATCCATTTATTCTTTTCTTAATTCAAAGTTTGTTTCATTGGCTGATAGTTCTTAAGATTTTACTTAAAACATATCCAATCAATGGGAAAGGAGCATTATATTTTTCTTTTTTCTTTTTTTATTCTTTCCTTGATTGAAGTGCTTGAATTGATAATCTAAATATTGAGACTCACTGTGTGGTATGTATACGAATTATTGATTTTTTAATATAATATGATCAGCATGTTATTGCAATCATATTAAAGGGTTTTTAGAAGCCAAATATTTTTAGCTTATGATTTTGATTTATAAATTATAAATTAGTAAAACATAATTTATATCTGTACAGTATTTGGATGACATGTGTATAAGTATTTTTTTTTTTTTTACAGAAGAGTAATTATAATTCAAAAGACTCATATGGAGATAATTTTTGAATTTTGCATTCTCCCATTTATTTCTAGATAGCACATTATGGTAAAATACATCATACAATTAGGTCCAATAAGTAAAAAATTTAAAAATGCAAAATTATCAATGTGGTAATGAGGCTCCCAAAACACCCCCTAACATGAAGTTAATTTTACATACCTGATCATGAGCTTAAAGTTTGATATTTTAAATGTGAAGCAAATGCAAGGGTTTATTTTCCTCAATAAAACGTCAAATTTGATATTATTTTTTAACTATGCAAATATTGACATACATCCAATAAACGAAAAAATTCCATCGATTAGGGATGCGATCAAAAAGTAATTGAATTGATAAAAACTATAAATTAATTAGTCAAATGGTATGCACTTACAAATTATGAGTTCTACAATAATATTTTCAAACTACGATGAATAAACTACTATGAAGTCAATTTGTGAACATTATTTTTAAATAGATATATAACTAATTTTTCTTAAATAAACTAATGATAATTCTTCATAATGTATTATATCAAAAGCTTTTTTAAAAGTATTTTACAGTAACTAATTTTTTTTGACCTTCTCTTTGTCATATCCTCTTTTCCTATTTGTCATTGTTTCATTTTTTCCTTTAATTATCTTTTATTAAAATAATTTATAAATTTCATGCTTATAAGATACATCTCTCACAAAATCACAACGAATAATCAGGGCTCTATTCCTTTACCATTCACCTACGTAGGTAAGTACTCTCATAATTTTATTTTTTTACTCTCACAAATTTCACACAAATATCTCTTATTGCATTTTTTATTTTATATAGTATGTAGTATATGTAACGCCCCGAATTTCGGACACGTTAATAAAAAGAGTAAAGTAACTAAAATACCATCATTATATTGAAATACGAGTTTGATACATAAGATCGTCAAAATACATTTCAGAAGAGACTGTTTACATTCAAAAAGACTTTAAAAGTAAAGTCAGAGTAGTCTAAACTAGTCTAAGTGATCCACGGCTCGATCACGT